>VZTD01006000.1:3239863-3453059 GCA_013397725.1 Rhagologus leucostigma
GGGCTGTGTCAACATGCTGCCTGCCTAATCTGAGTAAAAAAAGAGCTGGTAGCAGTGAGAAAAACTATAAGCCAAGGCAATGGTTTGGTTGTTTGGGGTTTTTTTTTTCTTTTTTTTTTTTTTAATTGTCACTCTACCTCATTAATTTTTTTTTAATTCCCAGGCATTAAGCAGCCTCACACTCCTTCTCAGATCCACATTAAATTGGATCATTCAGTTAGGAACTGTAGAACACCAGAAGACGGATCTAGATGACAAAGTGAGCAAAGACATGCCTCTTGAATATTGAGATAGGTTGGACCCAAGAAGTTTTGGAGTGTTCTTGGCCCAAAGACCTGCGAACTTTTTCCAATTTATTGCAAATTGAGTATTTGAAGAATGCAAAGGAGGGCTGTGGAGGGGGTATGAAAACTCAGTAAGGCTCTCACATGCAGCAGGCACACTGAATACATGGAATGTTTTCCTGATCTGCAGAGGCAGTAAATTTCTGTGTCGTATCCAGGACTCTTACTAACCTTTAAAACCATTTGAAGGAAAACAGAACGTGACCTGAAGGTCTTTGCAAATGTTGGAACAGACTCTGATGAGTTTTGGCTCAGAGTAAGAGGATCCTCTCTGTACAGGGTATACCCAAACATGGAATCAGTCAGACTAGGAGAAAAAAATAACAAAAGAGGATTAAATTCCAGAACCTAAACACACACCTCCAGCATATTTTGACAAACCTTCTCATCATTTGGGAATTATCCAAGAAACCTGAAGAGTATAAAAATCAGTCAAGCTGTATTCGTTAAGCACCTTTTTAATTTCTCTAGTCGGTGCATTCGCATGCCAAAGATGCTACAAACAGTTTTCAAGTTATAGTTACTGTTAGGAAATAAATATTTCAATTGTTTGCAAATTACAGCATTCAGGTTCTGCAAATTTCAGATAATACTTTTAGTACCATGATCTAGTTTCTTTTCCTGCATGTACCAGCTTGTTAGGAATAAAAAAAACTAAAGTGAAAAATCGTATTAATACAAGCATGAGAGACTTCAATTCTCAAACGCAATTACAGCAACTCAAAGCTGAAAAGCTGGAGCAGAACAAATTAAATGGTGTAAGTACTAATACTTTTTCACCTTTTATACAAAAAAAAAAGAAGAGTTGAGGGAAGAAGTTTGGAAACCCCTGCTCAGTCTCCAATGAGCCACAGTCTGATCAGTTTGTATTTGTTGATGTATAACATGACCTTGAGTCAGGAGCAGCCCAATGTCATCAGAGACCTGAGACTTCCAGTGGCAGCAGAATCAATAGGCAGTGCAAAGCCGTGTATACATTAATGTTACAGGTTCTTAAATCTAAGAATAAAAAAGTAATCTTTTTGGTGACCAAAAGACAGAGAAAACTGCTAAAATGCATATATTTTCATCTGCAAAAATATCCTTAATTTAAAAGGAACAGAATCCTTTTTCTTTTCTCCCTGCAAATTAAGGTAGCTATTGCTGACCCTACCTTGTTCCTAATTTTTTTCCCTGCCAGTATTTTCCTCCTGACAACTTCTGTCAAAGAACTACTGAGAAAACAATATGGGCATACAAAAAATGACAGAACCAAGTGTCTAGCTGACAAAGAGATTAATTTCCTTTCAGCTCCTAAACAGAAAGCAGTGAAATTTCTCCAGCAGATGTAGTTTTAAACAAACAAATGAACAAACAAACATGCATCTATTGTTTGACTGTCAAGCAACAGTGTTTATTTGTATCCATTTTCATGAGAAGCAATAAATCATCTAATATCTTTAGGATTCATGTGAGTAGTGTAATAAGTTATACCTGGGGATACCACACAGGACAGAAACTCAAAAGAATATTTTACACATTAATTCTGGCCTGCAAATTTAGTGAATTTTCCTATCCAAAAATTCAAAAAGAAGAAGGAAGATGACCTAGGAAAATCAAGTTAACATCAGTCCCAAGAAAAATCATGGGAAAATTAATACAAGATTCAACTGATAGCCAGCGAAGAATGTAATTAATGCCGTCCACACAGTTTTATGGAAAACATCCTCAGGGATCCGTGATTTGTTTAATGGAGAAAACTACAGGTATGTAGTGTAGTGTAGTATAGTATACATAGACCTTGCTGAAGTGCTCACTTAATCTTTGCAGTGTGTTCTGATAAAAACTGGCTCAAATAAATGGATTTGAATTGACAGACTGGCAGACACAAATTTATTAAACAACCATAATTGAAATCACATTTTGTAGAAGTTTTTTTTTTGCATTGAAGTAAATTAGATCTGATACAACTCAATAGTTTTCATCAGTGATCCAGAAGCACTTTTAAAACTTTGATGATCCGATTTTCAGATTACAAAGATGAGTAGAATAAAAATATTAAGACAGACAAGCAGTCATAGAAAATGAAAGAGACAACCTGAGAGGGATAAAATTTTCATTTTAACAAGTTTCAGTGCAGAGCACTGTATTTAAACACACAGATTACAGAACAAGCTAGAAGATGACAGTATCTATCCTGGAGGAGCAACTCAAGAAAGACTCTGCCACAATATCCAGAAATCCCACCCTGAAGTCTCTGTGTCATGATAAAGCAGAAAAACAGGTCCTGCAGCAGACTTCAAGGGTCTGAACACCTTATTACATACAGCTCCAGTGCTTCATAAACCCAGAACAAAAGGCAGCATCCCTTACCCCCAGAAATTAAATAGCACAGATGCAAGGGATGCGAATTTTACTGGCAAGTGGAAACAAGGATTCACACACTCCTGTAGCATTCACATGGGTCTGCTACAGATGCCAATTAAAACAGCAAAACAGGTAACAAATCAAACGTCACATGGGGAAACGGGTAAGCATGACAGGGTAAACCCTGCTGCATTTCTCAAGGTGAGCAAGAACAGAGAAACTGTGCAGACACAAAGGTCCCTGAAACAAAGCCCAGCATTGGAGCCAGCCAAGGCTGTGTGATTCACGGCATTAAGGATCCTGGCTTCTGGGAAGGTCTGGCATCTTGTGCAGAAGTAGCAATAGCCAGCTGGACAAGGATCAACTCCGACAGCAACAGCAGCACGTCTTACAGATGGAAATGATAAATGCTGAGAGGAGGTTCGTGGATTAAATGTGCCTATATTAACCTGCACTGCTCTGTTTTTTATTTCTGCACCTCCAACCCCTTGGCTAATCCCTCGTTGGCAAGGTTTCCCTGCTTTGTTCTCCAGAGGAAGGTGCAGGAGCTAGATCTGATCCTAACTAAACAGCATCTTAGCAAAAGTACAGAGTCTCAAGGGTCAGCTTTTAGCCACTGGCTCCAGTCCTGGCCCTGGCAATAAGTCAGAGCAATCCAGGCTCATTCTAACCTGTGACAACCAATTAGGACCACCAAGGGACCACTGACGAGCAGAGTTTTGACATCTGTATGAAACACTTCCCCATCCCTCTCTTACTCATCCTCCTAACACGCCTTCTCCTTGGAGTCCTACACTAGCAAGGGTATGCTGGCAGTGCTCCAAAGGCCACCTTGATGAATATAAAGGAAAAGCAGGGGAATCAGGCATGAATACATCTTGCTTTTTTGGGAATCCTGCCTGAGGGGTGGAAGGCATCAATGGCCTCTTTCCTCTTCCACAGACACACTTCACTGTGAAGATTTGCCTGCAGCACAGGAAAAGATTGGGAAAGCTGCTGTCTCTGGAACACCTAGCAGAGTTTCGATTAGACAAACTCAATTTTTAGTCAGCAATTCTTTGTTAATGCAACAATTCTTACTGTCACGCCACACATACCAGTGGGAGCTTGTAGCCTCTATATACAAGCTGGAGAACAGGAAAAAATAGATAAAAGATAAAAGGCCAGCAAAATCTTTACCTTGGAAAGCAAGAATATTTGCAAATTCTTGTTTAATATCTATACTTTCCTGTTTCACAAAGACCCAAGTTGTTACCTGCTTCAGGCACACAGAATACATTCTGAGAACAGTAGAAGAAGGCTGCTGTATTGTAAATAGGGTGCCACAAAATGCCTCCCAAACACCTAGCTCTAGCCTTCGTTGGTGTCAGTGAAGTCAGCAGGGCAGCACTGTGTCAGGTTTGTCTGGAATAATGTTTGAAGGTGTCTTATGCAATCTCCTCCCCTTGCCTGTGCCAGCCACTTAGGGGAAGCACAATGCTGTCCATGCTCCTTTCTGGGCCCTGACACGGGACGTGCAAAGACACCACATCCTCCTGGAGAGAGCTGAACCCTGAGCTCTTTGCTTCCAGATCTCCGCATGAGAACAACTCATCCCTTCTCCATACATATGATTGCATATGATTCAGTGAGAGCTCCATATGTGACAGGTTAAGGACAGCGATCAGTGATACAGATACCCGTCACTCTATATCTCATAATACCTGAACTTCTAAGCAGGTGACAGATCAGAGGATATTAGTACTGATGTCTGATTTTCCCCCTCCGCTGGAATTAATGAGGTTCACCAACACCAGCCCAATGCCAAATCCAGGCCTATGCCAGAACTGAAATACCAAGTGGGTTTGAGGCCTTTCCATACATGTTGCGTGGATGTATTTTTCTCAGTCTGAAGTATGAGAAGCCTTAACCAGGCAACAACTACCCAGAGTGCCAGTGCCTGCTGTGGGCAGAGAGCAGGAATACTTAGCAGGCAGGTGTCCGTCACCTCCAAGGGAGGCATCACCAAGCTCTGCAACACCTCCCCTTCCTCGGAGACACACTGAGCATCCAGCTTCCCAGGAGACACAAAACCTTGAGTTCCTGAAGAAAAGCTCTGCAGCTTTTGTTTACACTAGACATTTAATATATTACATAAAATCCATTCAGCTTCAATAAACGAAACCAGGCGATCATGAACTTTTTGAACATTTCCGTTCACTGCGCACACAGACTGCTACAACGTATTCCTTCCTTTTCCAAGGTTGGAAATTGTTACAACGTACCAGCATGTGGTAACGCAGATTCTCCTGCAAGTACTGTGAAAAGTAAACATCTGCCATTACCTGATTCCTGCTAATAGTGTAGCACCTGGCTCTTCAAAAAATCTCTTTGAAATAAACAAAAGCAATAAGCAAATATAGGTATCACTCACCAGTACAATAACCCAAAGGAGCAATTAGAAAGCATTTGGGGCACGAAATGTGTATTTATGACTGTACAGCACCTAGCACAAGAGAATTCTGAAGCTTGATTAGGCTGAAACCCTTATACACTGCCATCCAACAATTAATAACAATATAAACACTAAGAATTAAAACACAAGCTGACCACGTTGCTATGGAAATAAAAGAATATGGCAAACACGCTCTCCTGAATATCAGTCAATAACTGGGAATAGCATAAAGGAAATGAGCCTAAAATTAATTACTAAAATAAAGAGGATTTCTTTAAAAATGGAAGGAAGAAAGCCTTGCTTGGTCAGGCATCAGGAAATACAGATGCATTAGTATTTGCACTGATCTTTACCTCCAATAATAACATTTCCGATAGCATAGTTACGAAAAGGATGGGAAGAAGAAAAATGAAGCAAACAAACAGAAGGTAGATAAATACAGTTATTAATCTAAAACCTTTTAAAAGCACAAGCTTTCTGTCTTATAAGAAACAACGCTGCTTCCTTTTCTGGTTTGAAAATGAAAGCCCTACTACAATACATCAAGATAAACAATTTAAGTGCCAAAAGGCAACAAAAGTGCTATTCTTCACTGAAAATTTATACACCAGCCAATGCAGAGATGCATCTAGAAGAGAAAGATCCTCTTTGGACTTCATCACCACATTTCCATCTGGTAACTTCAAATCAGAGCGTGTATCCCCCCATGCCTGAGTCTGCATTTCTCTCACACCTCAGGGAGGGTGGCCCCTTCCCCCAGGTCCTGAGTCTTTCCAAACTCTATGTTTGATTCCAGCCTATGGAGACACTTGAGTTGGTAACTGAGAGTTGTCAGAGTACCTCTGTGGATCAGAGAAGGAGCAATTTAAACAATTTGTGGAAAAACTTAATAGAAAGGCGATGGAGAGGCCCAGGAAATGACAGAGCTTGTTCAGGAAAGCAATGAGCAAGAGGGGACAGAAATGCCTTTGCTTTCCTTTCCCCACAAAGCAGTCCATCTCCTCAGAGGTTTGCTTTCATCTGTTGACAGAAACACGCATCCACAGTTTCTCCTAGGATCGCCTTCCCTGAGGTTCTGCTGTGCTCACACTTAAGAGATCTCTGCTGGTTTGTGTTTGTGCTATTCTATTCTCACAGCTTCTCGAATTTTTCTCATGTGTACTGGGAGTTATTCCCCAGCAGAGGTGATTAATTTTTCACACACGAAACATTCTGGTGATTCTGAAGGCATTCGTTTTTTTGGGCTCGTATGTTCTTGTGCTGATTTTCCCTCAAAATTGTGGCTCAGAATATCAGTCTGTCATCTTTCTGGTGGAAAAACGTGACATATAGGGACAAGGACATAACTCTGTCATCTAAATCCTAGGCAGTACACTGCCTTTTGAAATACTGATATATCACTGCTTGAAGGCACACTTCTGAGCTGGATTCCCACTTCACCATGAGGAAGCAGAGAAGACATTCCCCCACCTTGAAACACACATTTTGGACACATGTACCCCCACTCACAGCAGTGGATTCAAAAGCTCCAGTCTTTCTGGATTGCCCTGGTCAGCACCAGATGAGACAGAACACATGCAGAGCAGAGGAGCAGGCTGGTCATACAGAGATCTAAAGGGTAGGGAGCAGGAAAATACACACATAAACAGTATCCATACACCAACTCCTCATCTTGCCCTGGGTAGAAGACTGGTGCACACAGCCAAGAGCTGTGCAAGCCCTCATGTGAGCAGCTTGATTTTAAAAACAGATGCCTAATGAATTATATACATCTTTATTCACATCCCAGTAACAATTTGTACTTTTTTTTCCCCACGGACAGTACACAGAAATACATTAATAATAATTTAAATGCCAGAGGTTATGGAAATTTTTCAGTAGAATAAAGTCTTATATAGCACAAGTAAAACAGACTTTATGAACAGAAAACATTTCCACAACAGGTAGGGGAAAAAAAATGGATTATTAAAACTGACTTGTCATTTTTCATTTAAAGACACCACCATCAATAAAATCAGTTCTTTGCCTTCATGCAAGTTCCCTTAGAGGCAGACTACATCACTTCACGTTGGGCTTGGAGTTGTGTCTGAAGCACCAAAAGAAGATTGAAGAGTTACCTGGAGTAAAATAAACAAATTGCAGTACGAAGCCTGCGGGTATCTGAATGCTGCCAGTTCCTTTGAAGAATGCTACGCTATATTAGAAGAGCGGCAGGCAGGTCTGCTTCTCATTTCATTGCTCTGAATTGTCTAAGTATTTAAGGGCCATTGGCTAGGAATATTTTTCACCCAGGACCAAGCAAGGAAGTACCCATTGGTGGTGATTATTGAGCACAGAACAAGACATCATTCCTGTGTCCACAGAAAAACTCAAGAACTTCCAAAAAAACTGAAGCTGAGTGTCATGAACAAACTGCAGATAAAGGACTGAATCTTAATTAGAAAAACAAAAAAAGCCAACAGTGAAATATATTTTTTCAAAAAGAAAAGAAATGAAAAGAATGATGACTGATGCTACTATTCCATGTATTTCGATTAAGATCTCTCTCATAAAAAAACAACACTAGACAAAAACAGATCCAGAAAGAAAAAATACCAGCAACCAAGAGAGAACATCACTCTAAAGAGGCAAGCAGGAGCACCATGCCAGTGCTTCGAGCAGCAGGCTCTACTCCACAGAGACTTTGTCTGGAAAGCTCATTTACCATTTATACTTTATAGGCAGTGTTCCAATAGCTGGTCTAATCACATCATTTTTTTTTTCTAATATTTTCAGGAAACCACACAGGTTGGAAATGTAATACAGTGTCTGGTAGCTCGTGAAAGTGCTGTAAACGTGAGCAGAAAGGATAGAAGACATTTGTTTCCATCTCTTCTAAACTGAATTTCAGCCCAGGCATTGTTGAGGATTGGATACAATACTAAGAAATCTGTATTGTATTGGCAATGCAATAATCAGAATTGAGTTCTTATACCGAACTGGAACCCAGTTTGGACCTGAGATATCAAATGTTTTACCAGCAAATTTTCAATTGTGAAGCATTAAAAGGCAAATTATTATTGCAACTCTCCAGCCCTCTGCACCTGCTCTAGATAGAAACAAACTTGTTCACTGAAACTGGAAATAGTGATAAAAATTTATAAAGGGAGAGGAGAACAACAGTGCACCCATAAACAGCATCTGTCTTCAGAAGGGAGACATAAAAAGCTGGGGAAGAAATAACGAGTTTTATGGAGGCAACAAGAAAACAAAGATAATTAAAAAACAAAACTAAAACTCTTTACCATTATGATACCCATATAATAGCTTCCCTACAGGAAAATAAAGGAATTACATCTGAATATACATGTACGGGGGAAGAAAGTTTTCTTGGCACCAGAAATAAGTGACAAATCTTTTTTGCTTGTTTGTTTGGGTGTTTTTAAATTCAGATGAGCACCAAAGAGACTTGACCTCAGCTCTCGTAATGCTAGAAATGTTCTGGTGCCACTGGCCTCCAGTCACTGAAGGACACCCAGCAGAGGCAGGATCACTGTCACCTTTGCTGCCCCAGCAGCTTCTCTCTGCCTGTGCTTCCCAATCTCTGAGATGGTAAGCTTGTTTCTGTAGAGAGGGGAACATTTTCCCTGTCTATCTGTTCAGCTAAGACAGTAGTGTTATGAATGGATGATGTGGGTTTAAATCAGCTGTTGCCTTTTGTCCAGGCCTCTGGCAGCAGGCAGTAGCTGTATTGAGGTGGCCAGCACCCTAAAATCCACTCTTATTTGCAAGTTCTTTAATAATGGCTGATTCAGTCTATTATAGAACGAATTATTTATTAATAGACACAAAACTAACAGACATAAGACTTAAAACAGACTATTACTACACAGGGATAAGACAAAAAGGGATACTAGTATTATGCATGGAGTTAAAGGTACCATTAAATTCACAGCTAGCTAAGAAATAGTATAACTTGGGATCCAATGTTTCTTACCATTCAATTCTTTGATGGAGCACACACTGAAAAATCCTTTCTCTCAGTTCCTGGAAAAGTAGGCCCAAAGTTGCATCCAAGCTTCGAGGAGGAATCTTCTCACATGTTCCCAAGGAACGTGTAAGAGACTTCTGCCTTTGTGTTAAACTGTAGAACTTTTATAGTGTAAAGCAGGCCTTTTAGTCACCTATGTTTGTTTCTCTTCCCTCAACTGTTAAGCTGGCAGACATTTTGGCACCAGGAGAGGATACTTGCTGGACCTTGTCTGCCTGGGTTATCTCGCTTATCTGCACCAGCTACCTGTGGTGGGAGAGGGGTGATATTACCTGCCACAAGTAGGTGTGGCAATTAATTTCAGTTTTATTAAACCTTTCCTACAAGTGCTTATAAGTGGAAACATTACCTGGCCCATGCAGCAGTGTTCTGCTCACCCTGCACTTCTCCAGCTCTCCCACCACCTGAGCTCCAATACTCATTACCCACCTCAAAATGAAACATTCTCTCCAGTCCTGTAACTGTACGTGGTACAGACATTAAGCTGTTTGGAGAGCTAAAATGCAAATAACTACCAATGGTTACACCTTTCTTCCTGCCCATTAGGAACATTGTCCAGTCTCCAATTCTCACATGGTTTTAGCTGCAGTTAAAAAACACTTTTCAGGAATAGTCCCACACCATAACCAAAGTTCTGGCAGATGGAATCCATCCCCTGGTCTTGTAGGCAGTGATGGACAGAACTGCACCTGTTCCTCCATCTCTCCAGAAACCCATCCAGTAGGAGAGATGCAGGCAACCTCACCCAACACCCTTCCACCTCCCAGTGAAAGACAGAGAGGCAGCTGAAAGCAGACTCCTCATATAACTACTGCTGCAGGGATAGCAAAGATTCCGTTTCAAGGCTAATCTAAAAACCCTACTGTGCTGTGCGTGGAAGTCTGCCAAGCTTTAAGAGCAGGAGGTGACTGTGTGCCAAAGGCCCATTTCAGAGCACATATATGCCAGGGTGTAAAGATTGCTTCCTCCTCTTTTACACTCTGTTATTGTTAATAATGCAGCTAAGTTTAAAATACTGTGCACCCAAGGTCTCTGGTGGGAAGCAAAGCCCTTGTAGATGAAACAGCTTAAGACAAGAGCTTCCTTTCCTGCAAGCCCTGTCTGAACCACTAGCTATGTCTGCCAGAGCGAGCCTTGCCTTAATTCCCTCTCCAGACAGCAAGGTCAGGCTGGCAACAAGACAGTTATCTTGGAACCAGCTTTTTTCAAAAAAGGCAAACACAAACAGCAGCCCATTAGCAGCTCCATATAAGCAGTAGTGGAGCTTTAAAACCAAGGGTTTCAGCTCTGTCTCCACGTTGCCTACAGCTTCATGCCAGGGCCCACCCCTGCTGCTGCTTTTTCACCTCCCCTTCTCCTTTGAACTCACCGAGCACATATTGTACAGCAGATGTGTGGAGCTGCCTTCCCTCCTACCTTCGAGCCACTGAAGCCCTTAAGTCAAGTCTCTGCTGAAAAAGCTCTCAGAGACTCTGTCATGCCCTTGACCTTTTCTGTTGTGCTCATTTCTGTAACTGTTTCTATCACTGAAATGAAATGCCCCAAACATACTTTCTGTAGGATCTTTACCAGGCTGCACCTTTGCCCCTTTCCTTGCTCTCTCCATGGTAAAACCAATGAGCAAATCCCTGGAGGTCCCACCCGCCCCCAGCACCATTGCTGCACTGTTCTCTCACTTGGGGAAAGAAATACACTGCATTTTTCCTCTGAGAAACAAGACTGATTATGATTCTGGTGCACAGTTGAGAAGTATGTAATCCTACTTATCACTTGCAGTAAAAGTCTGCAAGACATCAACCAAAAATTTAAGCTTTTGGGTGCTAATTACAGCAGGCTGGCTGACATTTTACAAAGTTTTCTTCACATTTTTGACCAAATGCCTGGCAAAGAATATTAAATAACAACAACAATCATCATTGTCAACCACACAAACAAACAAAACCCCAAGTCCAACAAACAAACACAAAAAAGAACATTTTGGATTCTTCAGACTCTTAAAGAAGCACTTCTTATGAATTCAGCAACGCAGGTCGGGTTAAGATACATGTTCAAAACAACTTAAAGTTGATGCAAAATGCATCAAAAGCTCCTTCCCTCTAAGGGCACCTATAGAACAGTTTATATGTTTGAGTCATCTCAGTTTTTCTGACGGCATCAGAGGAGACAACAAGCCTACCTCCTCCAGACAAACCACTGAAGTTAGCAGATAAACACTAAATTCAAGCAGAACGTATCCTTCTCTCTTGGAAGGATTTGGTTAAGTTTCTCAGTATTCTGCCTACATCTCTGTGCACAGAATTGAACACATACCATTTTCCTGGGCTGCTTTTCCTTCTCTTTAAGGAATAACGCAGAGCTGAGGAAGTGTCAGAGTATCATGCAGCCCTTGTCACTGTCAGTATTATTTCATACTGTTTTCTTAGCAACTCCTGCTGAGATTCATAAACTGTTTGCACATAAGGATTACTAATGAAGTTCAGTCTCATTCTTCAGCCTCCCTCCAGCCCACAGAGCAAAATATAGCTGTACTTTGGATTTGGAAGACTGACTAATCATGCAAGATACCCACCATTTATCTGTGGAGAAGGCAGCAGTTTCTACAAGAGGATTCCTGCCTTTTTCCCCTTTTCTCAGCTCTGCATCAAGACAGAAGGACTATTCTGTGGACAGGGAGGTAATCAAGGCTTCTAATCACAGAATTTCAGAATGGGAAAGGTTGGAAGGGAGCATTGGTGCGGTCATGTGGTCCAATCTCCTTGCCTGGAGCATATTGCACAGGATTGCATCCAGGTAGTTCTTGAATATCTCCAAGGATGGAGGCTCCACAACCTCCCTGGGCAACCTGTTCCAGTGCATGGTCACCTACACATTAAATCAGAGCCTTCAGTCCCAAGGGAAGTACCAGCAGGTTTCAATATCCTACTCTTTAGGAAGACTGCTCACCATTAAGAGGTAAAGGATGATTGATCTAGCATTTATAGTATGAATCTGGGAGTAAAGATGCACCTTAAAGTGCTGTCTTAACCTAAATTTTAATATCTTGGCACTGAGGAAATTCCCTAAATTCCAATAAAACTGATGATGGCACAGATCTCTTGGAAAAACTTGGCTAACACAAGTTTTCACAGTTTTCTGGCCTTTCACAGATCGGGTGGTTACCCCTTCCAGGTTGTATTTTACAGTCCCAAAATACTTGGTGTTAATATTCATCCTCTACTAACAATTTCAAAGCATCGTAAAAGTCCTGCTACATTCCCACACATTTAACAATTTTCAGGTTTAGAGTCTTTTTTCAAAAGCCTTTGTAGATAAGAAGAGACAGAAAGTTCCAAGATAAGAAATATTTGTGCATCAAATATTTCTCTGCGCAGCCTTTATGAAGAGCGCATATGGAACAGAGAGAGGGAGAAAAGTCTTGCAGAAAAGCAAATCTCTAATAAACTGGTTGCATGTCAGAATCTGTCAGCTGTGTGACTCATTCTGTGGTCGTTTCTACTGTAATGAATTATTGCTTTTCCAGGTTTCAATTTTCTGTCTCGCTGTTTTGCTACAGCCCTGCACGAAATAACCCAGCGCTGAGCACCCCACTGGAGTGCCACACGCAGTTCATCATCAGCAATATAATTTTGGCAAAGGATGGATAAGGGTGGTAGTGCAATGCATGAATAAAGCAATATTAAACAAATAAACAATGAGCAGCAGCAGGTGGATTCAAAACAAACGGCAGGCCATAATTACAACAGGCTATTTTACACTGAGGCATCAGCTTGAGTCCTGCCTCAGTTTGTCAGTGTTACTGCCATCAAGCAGCCGATTATTTTCCCATTTCTAAACATGGTAGTGGCCACAGTTGTTCTGAGAGGGAAGATCCAGATTTTCAATCACACAGAGCACACCTACCAGCAGCTAAGGGCAGAGAAGAAGGCAGAGTATCACTGTCTCCCTGTTCTCTCTTTCCTCACAGTGCACCTTCTCTTCAGCATTTCTGTTATCCTTGCTCAGCTCCACTACCATCCTCTCCGCATGTCTCCTCTGTCCTAGCCTTTGGATGGTTGGTGCAAAACCTAAAAGTCATTCCCTAGAAGTCATGGCAGAATACTGTGAGGTACCAGTGAATGCCGGACTTTCCCCAAACACCCGAGATCGCCTTGAGCTCTAGGGTGGGTAAGAAGAGAAACTGGGAGTGTAGAAGAAGACATAAAAAAATAAAGGAGGCTTCTGGTGTGAAAAGGACAGGCTGGAAGACGTCCCTTGCTGGGCATTTCTACAGTGTTTCCAGAGACTGGAGGAGAAAAAACTGGCTTCACTCCCACACTTTCCTTGGGGACTTGCCCCTGGGTCTTTAACTCGATGAAAGAATAAATTAAAAACTCAATTAAAAATTGCAAATCAAAAGCATTCCCCACCTCAAAGCACACACCCTCTGTCCCCTGTAAAATGACTGTTGAGGTAGTCCAAGGTGAGTGTGACAGGGAAAAGGCTTCCTGAAAGTCACACCTGATGCAAGAAATATGAATTCACTAATATGAAATGAGATATATCTGGTACAAAGTTAAATTATTTGGTTTAGAATGGCTTAAACAGAACATACCTCTTTTCTTCCATTCTAGTAGATGTTGGTTTCCCTCTGTGTTACAGGCTACAAGGGACAAAAGGATGATGACTTCTAATCAATAGCAATTTAAAAATCAAGAGCAGAACCAACAGATTTGGGGTTTTACGGGATTCTGATATTCGAAATCTCCCAATCTCTGGTTTTGGGCTTCTCAAATTTTGGGATTCTCAAATTTTGGGATCCTTTCACCAGGGCCAGCTTGGGATCGGCGCTGGGGTCCACCTCGAACTAGAAGTAGGAGATGCCCAGGCCCAGCATGGCCATGGGGTTTGACATTGGAGATTTGGGGTTTTTTGGGATTCTGATGGTGCCAATCCCCAATTCCTGGGAACTGTGGGATTCCTGCCAGTGCCAGCTCAGTATCAGCGCTCGGATCCACCCCAAACTTGAAGTCAGAGGTGCCCAGGCCCACAGTCTCTGTGGTGTGACTGCCCAAAAGTACCAGGCAGGTCACAAAGACAAGAATCTGCTCCCAAATAAAATGAAAAACCAAGAAAATCTTCCTAATCATGTCCATCACACTGACTTCTGTCCTGACGTCTCTAAAGCTAAACACTTGTGAGGTCAGACTTTAAGACTGTCCAGAAAAAGCTGCTATTTAAATTCAGAGGTGAAGCATTTTAGGTGTTCGCAGAGTAACCCTGACTTCCTGGAAAAATACTCAGACAAAAGGTTGTATCTGTAACCCTGATATTTGTATTTCTGCGTGTCCACCAGCACATGACCTAAAGCTTTGACCTGGAAACTCCCCAGGCTTCATCAGCCTGTTCAGCTGCACAAGACAGTTCAGGCTGTGCCTGCACACGTGGCAAAGGAAGGAGAAAATGGTAGAGCAGGAGCAGCAGCAGTCAGGCAGAGATGAGCAAGCACTGTGATTCAGATGCACTCACTGCCTTGCCTCACTCACTTGCCTGACTCGGAATTAATTTTACACAGTTTTGTCACTAGATTAGCTGGAATATAAACAGCATACTATTATTTGGTGAATTGCTTGTTCAAAGGTCTGAGCTCTAAACAGACTGAATGCTCCTCAGCTCCTTTTCTGACAGCCTGAATAGCAAATTGTGTTTAAGAAAAGAAAAAACAGGCATGTTGGTGCTACAAATCAGATGAGAGCATTTTGGGTTTTTTTTAAGCCCTTTTTAATAAGAATCCATTTGAAAACAGTACATAAATTATGACATATGAATAACATTATTGGTAGGGTTTTTGAAGTATATTCAGACATGGCTCCGAAAGGTGATGCTGGTTTTCAAGATACCCCACAGGAAGGTTAGACTCAACATTTGGGGGGGGTCATTAATCTAAAATAATTGTAGTGATAAATCTACAGACCACCAGAATTTGCTGGGGGAGGGTGGTGAAGGGAGGAAGACCTTGTGGTGGCATCCTGACAAAGTGAGGAGCATGCTGAGTGCTGGTTTATCTCGATACCTGATGTTCAGCTGCCAACAGTACTCTTCAGTTTCCCCACCCTTTCATCAGCAAATGAAATATCATTGCATTGGAGGGTCAGAATGCAATCCCCAGCAGGTCAGTCTACAAGCCAAGGTTTTTTTCCAATTGATTCTGAAAAATAATCTCCCTCACCCTCAAGGGTATGTGATTGGTTGCAAATGGGGGACGGCTGGCATTTAAAACCAAAGTATTTCATAGCCTTTCTCTGCAATGTTGTTGTTTATTTGCATGGCACTGGGGATATGCCAGATGTTCTAAAAAGCCACAGAAACTCACCTCCCTTTCAGCTTTGTAAATAGCAGCTAATGCATTTACATTCTTTGTCAGGTTTGTTTTTCCAACCTGCTGTTTTAGAGCCCCTTGGCCCAATCATATCTAGGGCCTGAGGATGCTCTCCTAACACCAGCAACAAATAGTAATTGAAGCCCCTGGGATTTCTGTAATCACTGAGAGGTGGAAGAGGCTGCCAACCTGTCCAGAGAATTTACAATCTCGTAAAAACCCACAGAAATGACACCAGCAAGCTGGCTGATAAACTGTACATGACAGTCACAAACACTGATCTTCCTACAACCAGTATCATTAGAAATGGCACTGGAAATACATCACTGTGTGAAACTGGGTGAAAGCCAAGAGGAAAGTGATAGGTCCCTCTGTGCTTCAGCAAGCTTCTCTCAAGTGATAGGTGAAGCCTTGCATACCCACAAAAATTGTAGCAAGCTACTTTTAAAGGTAAATCTGATAAGCACCAGCAAAGAGAGAGGCAGAAATATGAAGCCCAAAGGCAGAAATGTGAAGCAGGAAGAGGAAATGACTTATTTTAAGAGTTTTGAGTAGCAGAGTACTGTGCAAAGTGGGATTCAAAAGCAACAGCAAGGTGACTCCCCTTCTGGAGACGGAAATCAGATTGACAAGCGTGGAAATAAACTACTTGGATTGCAATGAGCAGATTAATTAAATCTGGCCTCTGAGGTCTGGCTGACTTTTAATTGTCCCCATAGTTGAAAATGGATTTTGCTCCTCTGGTGCATGTTCACACCTGGTTCTCACCTGGACCATTTATTCCAAGGCTCCCTCTTGGCTCTACAAACTCAATCTCACTGCATTGTGACATGGAACTAAAATCACTGAGACAGAAAAACGTCTGTGGAGAAGCCATTGCAATGCTGGTTTCCACCCTCTACCTCTGTCGCTCTGCTTCCCTTCAAACAGCCAAGACTCCTACTTACTATCTAGCAATGTGCCCAGAAAAATTAATATGCTCATAACCGTCTAGTTTAGAAATAACACAAATGAGAAAGAAAACAAAAAACCCCAGCAGATTTCCTTTTTAAAAATCAGCACATGTCCAATTGTACTAACCCCACGCTTTCTGTACATTATGTCTCCGAAGACATTCCACTGGGAATCAGGGGTGTGCAAGGTTGTGACCTGATAGTCAACACATCTTGGGCTTTGTAACTGAACACTGTAAGATCAGCAGAAAGACGAGGATAAAAGCTAACTGAGAAAATAGACTATTCTTTGGCAAGAGTGTTCTGGAAACAGTGTGTGAGTGAAATTCTTCCCAAACCCTGAAGGAAAAGAAAAGTCTAGGAAGGATGTGCTCCAGCTCCTGACACTCAGGCAAACAGTACCAGAGCTCAGACTGGACTCTTGCTCCCCACTCAACAAATTCAGAGCTGATCAGAGCAAGTCACAGCTCTCCTCTAGCCCAGGTGTCATTGGGGTACAAACCCCAGTCTTGGGGTCAGCACGTGGCTGTGGCACGATCCCGAGGCAGGGAAGATGGACAAACAATTATCTTTGGGTACCTCAGCTGCAACTGATGTTGTGCAAATCAATGATATCCATGTGAATATTCATGTTCCAGTTTATTTAATGAAAAAAACTAGAGAACTGTTTGCATCTTACATCTAACTGAGCCCATTCTTTGCTTTCAATTTAAATTAAGAAGTTGGAGGTAAAGACATGCTGTTGCTCTTTTCCACTACAGAATGATAAGTGAGATAATAAAAAAACCACTCATGGTAATGTTTCCTTTTTTTAAAAAGTCAGCCATCTATAAATATTATGGCTTGGTCATTTTAACAGAAATACCTGCGTGACAACAGGGAAATCTGCAAACTCATTCTTTTACACTTTCCAGTTCAGTTGTCTTGATCTTGTCCTGTGTTTCTTAAAGTCATGAAAGCCATTTAGCCCTGGTAAAAGACACAAAAAGTGTGACAGGAGAAGGCAGAGGAAAAGAAACATCAAACTATGGCAACTAGCTACAAATTAATTTCCAGTTCCTTATGTTCTTCTGCTGCATTATGTCCACATTATTAAATGAAGTCAGAGCAGCTTCAGAATTAGCAGTAATAACACCTCTCAGATCTGCAAGCACTTTGCAAGTACAGCTATTTCTGGTTTACAGTTGGGGTCATAAATTCAGTTGAGGTGATTTCCCTACCACAACCTCATAAGCAAAGAGCAGAATTTGAATTAAAGTCTGCCTCTGTATGTTACATTACTGAAAGATGCCCTTGTTTTCGCAGTGTTCTGGGATCTGTACTTGCCCATTGATTTGGTTTTCTGGTTGTAACCCTTCACGCCCATCACAGACACAAGAAGCCGAAGGCACAGCCCTATATTGGCTGCACTGCTTCTACAGGTACTAAAGAAACTGCAAAGCAATTCTTCCCACTTACCTCTAGAACACATCTGGTTTTTGCAACAGTACAGTCACACACTCTTCTTCCTTTCCTTCTCTTTCCAGTTTCTGTGATGAGATAAAGTAAATCCCGGTTTTAAGCCAGCATCTTCACTGGAATTTACATCCCTGTCAGCCAGGGGGAGGTGGAGCTGATTCAGGCACAAAGCTGGAGATAGAGCTGGTAAGGCACAGGTACAAAATTTTAAACAACACAAAATTCTTCGATGTTGGATAAACTCAAACTTTTTTCATGACAGTACCTGCGCTTCATCTAATGAGAAGCCTGGCAGGAACTTAGACAACAGTTTACAAAGAGCTGAAGTAGCCCACAGGGACTGAGAGCTGAACTCTGCTCCAACACCACTCCTACCATCTTCCTGAAGATTTCAAAAGAGTCTCCAGAGGCAACACGCTTGACTCTGTTCTCCTGACCTCCAGTTTAACAGTATTATCCTCTTACTTCACTTAAGTTTCAGTAATATTTGAGGTCCTGTCGTACAAGGGATTGAACAGCCATGGAAGAGGCAATGACCTTTCCTCCAGCAACCTTGTGATGTGTAAGACAAGACAAAGTGATTAAAGAGAGAAAACAGATGGGCAATTTATCAACATGTTAAATGCAGTTTCTCCCCAAAAGCTCTCCTCTCTTGGCCAGTTCTTGTCTTTCAGATCCTGAGGGAGCGGAGCACTTGTGCTCTCATTTCTAGACTGACTTGCATTAGTCAGCAACCATCCTCCCAGAGCTGCCTTGCCATCAAGCTGCTCTGGAGCAGAGCTGCTCTGCTAACACTCATCTATTGAGCTGTATAGTCAAGCTCAGGATAATTCCCTTAATTTAAGCAGTATAGCTTATCTCCTTACGAGAGAGAGAGTTTTTCATTTCCATTATACCTTGATTTAACACGATTCTTTGCGTGGTGGTCTACCCTTGATAGGAAGAGCTTGTTGGCAGTCACATAGGAGCCAACGTCCCACTGGCACTTGGGTTCAGAAAAGCCACGCTGTTCTTAGGAGCAGAAGATTTGCCAAAAAATCCAGTGTGTAACTAGGAAATGCCAGGGTTTCTGGGTTAGGGTGCCTTTATTATCGTGCTCAGTTAAGTGGAACTGGCACTGTGACAAGTGCTTCAGAAAGAGCACTAAGCACAACATGGGGGAGGAAAAAGTGTGAATCTCGACTGATGGAGCTGTATCATCAGGAACACCTAGTCCAGAGGTGGAGTAGCAACAGTGCATCTTTATTACACAGTGTATTTCACTGCAAAGGAACAAATAATGTCAGTAACACTGCACTGTAGGTAAGATAAGCCACATATGGATTTATACAGTTACGTGGTTATACCTGCAAAACTCTGCCAAAGCAGGTTTGTCCTCAGTTGTGAGGCTTGAATTTGGCAGCTTTCAAACATGACCCAGTATTTATATATTAAATGCCTTAAAAATTGATTCCTTGAATTTGGGATAATCTCCCACCCCTGAGGACAATTATTAAAATAGTATCAGTTATAGTATCTAATGATAGTGCCTACACATACTGAACAACAATTAACAGCAAGAAAAGCCTCATCTGTCTGTGAAATGCAGAGTACAGGAGAGCTGTCGCTCTAGTGCACAGCAACTGCCTTTGCACAGACTGTAACAGACTGGAATTATCATCATATTTGAATTCGCTGAGCTGAGAATAAAACTGAGAATGAAAATTGAAGGCTTTCAAAAGTCCATTTATTTCACACCTCGGAACAGCCAGTTATTCAAATGAAATAGATCACTCTCTTGCTGCAAATCTGGGCCAGAAAGGAACTTGATTTTGGAATGAGGGGGCTGAATAAATAGGAATTTTGTTTCAAGGTTTTGTCAGAGATGCCATCACCTTTCTTTGCCAAGGAAAGTTGACACTTACTTAGTGGACTGAGATCACAGATTTAATTTCTTTTTGGCCTTATTATGTATTACTTGTAAATCACTGTTCTTTACATTCTCGCCATTGACATGTTTTCCTATTTTACTCAACAGCACTGTTATGCCTTCTTGCTAAGGCTGCTCCTTTTGAGATTTTTCTGGTTTTGGGGAGTAGGCAATGCAGCCATTTCAGCAGGATGCTATCTTACCTAGTGCTAACATTAGATGACCATCTTTGTTATTTTCGCAAGGCTTCATGGAATTTTACATCTGAAATTCACATGAATAAAATGCCTGGCCAAACAACAGAGGAGACACACCTAAGGGCATTGTGCAGCTCCCTCTTCTAGTCAGGAGACTAATGAATTCAGATTTTATACTTTGTTTTTTATTTATTAATCTAGTACACTCCTCAGTCAACTGCTTTTGTTTTCCTGGTACAGAGGACCTAAGAGAAAAATAGAAAAGGAAATTCAGCATAAAAAGCTAGGTCTCAAACAGCACAGGAATTCTGGCTCATGGAGAGTGAAGCATCCCTGTTCTGAATTTACCTGGCTCCTCGAGGTGCCAGTCCCTGGAAGCATTGTAAAGCCATGGACTATCTTCTATCATTAGCCTCTGACACCAGAAGCAGTGCCCGGGGGAGGGAGACAGGATGAATGCCAGCCAATTCTCAGCAAGGCCCTCATGCCTGGTTTTTTTTTCTCCAGCCTCCTCTGCTGTCCTTGAACAGCCACTGTGCCTTCCCACCTCAGCGCCTTCAGGCACTGCCTCTGCCTTGCCGTGTCTTTGGCTACAAGAAGGGATGGAGCACAGCACGGGGCAGACGAGCTGTCCTCTTTTCAGAGGTAGGATCAAAGGCTAAAAATCCCAGCTCTCCAGGCATGCTTGCAGCCTCATCACAATGTACTAGACACAATGGTTGGAGAAAAATTTTGCAATAAAATGGACACTCAGCAATGGGTACAGGGTAAGATCTGACCCTCTGAAAATTTAGCGGATTAGTGGAGATAAAGAAACCAATGGGACAGTGGTGAGCAGAAGGAAAAAGAAAAGAAGTTGAGGTACCCCAGCAGTCGCCTTCCCATAAAAACATTACTCTAGTTAAATCTCAAGTTATCCATGGGAAGTACATGGGTGCTTTGGCCTCCTGTGAAGAGCTCTCCTATGCTGCAGCTGAAAAACGCACACTTGTAATCTTAGACACTCACCTTCCCTGCAGAAATTTACCCTACAGATGTATCACTTGCTGGTAGACTCTGACCTATGCAGGGATGTGAGTATTAGGGGAAAATGATGAAAACCCACTTTTACGCATCCACTGGAGGAAGCACTTGTGAAAGCATTTATTCCAACATGGGAGAAATCTCATCTGACCTAGTTTCCTATTCTGTTTGTTACCTCCTGGCTGTCTCATCTGAGGTTCCACCTGCTGTTTCTCCATCTGCCAGTCTTTTTTATATCAGAGGAACCTTCTGAGTTACACATTAAATGTCAGGCGGGCTGGAGAAAAGTTGTTTATGTCTGCATTTAAACAGATGATATTTCCATTAGAAGTGCATCATGGAGACACTAAAGGCTAAGATGCCATTTGCATTTGGTTATTGTAACTCAAGGGCAGGCCTGCTTGTGTGAAAACTGTGCTATTGTTTCAGACCTTCGTATACCCAAGCAGAATGACCACACCCTGTGAAGCTCATCGTTAGTGTCTCTTCTAGTAATATTGAAAGCCTCAAGCTAGCGGCCAAAAAGTTACCTGGTAATTTATTTAAAGTCACTGGAAAGCAAAACCACTACCAGGGAACCATTTGTTTTCTCCCACTTACCTCTGAACAGAACACAAAGAGTTACTTTGGATTAATGTGCAAATAAATATCAATTACCTAAAAGAGTAATTACCTCTAAGGTTGGAATACTTAAGGGCAATTACCCCATTGAATCCCAACATTTGAGGTATATTTTGCCAGCATATAAAACCTCAGCTATGCTGAAAAAGTAAGGACTAAATTGCGGGATTATTAAGGTGTGTATCTTTCTTTTTCTGCTAATTTTGCTATTCTTAGATATTTTGCAAATGAACCTTGATCATTTGATCTCTGCCATCTTAGTTCTATGCAGAGAGGCACTGGGAATCATCCAAACCCAAGTAAGTCAACAAAAAAACTCCCTTTATTTTCAGCAAGTTAAGGATCAGGGAGCATCATCTCCATCACAGACGTAAGGTCTGTCTGACAAAAAAAGTACTGTATAGCCAGTGCCTCGGGAAGCTCTAGAATCAAGGGTTTCAGCAGCTATTTTCTCCCAAAAAAAGCATATAGAAAGGAACTGGAAACTCACCATGTCAATGCAGACTGCCACACGTAATTCGTATGAGAAGATCGAATGTATACTGGAGCTATGGGTGTCCTAACACACCCATGTGAAGCCAGTAGGAATCTTTTCACAGATTTCAGTGAACTTTGGATCAAATCTTAGAGGCAATTAAGCAGTCCCATTTTGTATATTAAGATTTTATGAATATGTGTAGGCAGCCATTCTGTACCTGTCTTTCCTTGTGCTCCTGGAATAATTTCAGCCATTAAGTGGAAAACCGTGGATCTTCCAGTCTCTACTCTGAGTTTGCTGCAGCTGTTTGACCCACTGTCCATGTCTGATTCTTCCATATGAGGATCCTTGAGCCTAGACTGTCCATGCTGTGAAAACCACGATGAATAAAATCTGTGCTTCCTGATGAGATACAGCCATGCTACTTTTCTTTGGGTTTATGGCACTGCAATTTACCTTAACTTGCCTACAACTGTCTTGAGGGAATGAAGGAAAGTCTCAGTGGGGAGAGGAAACACTTGAAATTCATTATATGAAAGTTATGTAAAACAAGTATTAACACTGTGATTTACAGTAATAAAAACATTATTACAATGTGTTTAATTAGGAACTATTACAAGACCAATTAAAGTTGTCAAAATAGAACAAAAAAGCAACATGTGTTTTTCCCCTGGAGGAGTAGGATATGGTGAGGCTCATTATTAACTCTTAATTTGACAACAGAAGATTGCTTTTGCTTTGAGTTAAAATCCAAGCTCTTAGAAAAAAAAGAGCTCAGAGTTATATTCCACTCTGGCAGACATTGTTTAAGAAAATTTTAGCACAACAGCAGAAGCACTTTTTAATACCCAGAGTAGACACTTAAAAAAATCCGAATTCAGCAGTATCTATTTCATTCAGCTTTAACACCCAACACAGTTCTGATGTTTGCAACCTGCATGCCAGTATCCATCTTACTGCAGAAAATAAGACACAACAGCACTTAGTTTACCTGGAAAGGATGGTCAGGCAGCCCTTAAAGGCATCTAATTAAAATGCAGCTTGTTACCAGAGCAGTGCATCACACTGTGCTGCCATAGTAACCAGGGTCCCGTGGACTTTAGGGGCCATCTGAGGGCATGTTTGGAAGAGGAACGCAAGAACCAAACTCATCACCTTTGGTACATTTTAAATGACCTAAAAACTCGGAATGATTTGCTGATATTACCAATGAAAGATATTAATTAACTCTTACATGTTCAGACAATGGACCAGTCTCAGGAACAAATTTATTCTTGTTACTGTTCTTTATGATATAACACTCCTCACAGCTTATTTAAGAAGTGCACGACTTATTTGCAACATGTGAGCAACCAATTAAAATTGATTCCCTAGAAAAGAAACTACAGAGCAATCAAGACCTGTGGGCTGTGGAAGTGAAGATGAATAACAAAAATACATGTTCTATGTAGACTGCTGTTTCCAGTGCTATTTTCTGAAGTATCAGGCATGAGACTCATCTCAGTTGCTGCTTTTGGTGAATGATTCCCTGCTGCCCTACTGGGGAAAAAAAAAAAATCACACTATAGCACTGGGCTTTTCTTCCCAAATCCTTCTCCTAGAACAGAAGAATTCTTAAACAACATAAAGATATATATATAAAAACAGTATTTTACATTGTACCCCATCCTAATATAATTTTCCAGGAATGCAATCAACAGGTGTGTCACTGAGGCATTCGTTTGTCACAGTAAAGATGTCCAGGTCAAGAAACTCTTCTGACACATCACCTGTGAAGGAGACTGCAACCTGTTGGTGGGTTGCTACAGGTTACCACAAAAGATTTCTGCAAAAAAGCACAGGACTTTAGGTTCCATTAAGCAATTAAACTATTGACAAAAATACCTGAAAGTTGTTTGAAATGATCAAGGGGATTTTTCATTGTTTGAAGATAAAAAAAAAGAGCTTGATAGCAATTATTCTGAAATAAATGAAATTCCTGAGAAATATTGTGTTGGGACTGAGGGATGACATGGGAAATTGAAGCAGTGGTTTTCTAAGCATCATGAAACCAGTGTGTTCATGTGATTTTGGTTCAGAGTACTACATCATCCGCTCCCAGTGTATATGGATGGAATGGGCACACAGTTGGAAAGATCTATTTCATGCTGGGCATGCTAGTACCAGGAAGGCTGCAGAAAGCCAGAAAGGAGCTCAATTCAAGAACAAGTTGGAGAGTTCATCCTCCACAGATCTGGGTCTCCTTTTGAGCATACCAGTAACATGCATTATGTGGCTGGGCCTAAGTCTCCCCACTTCCAAAACCAGACAATGATATTTACCTGTTACCTGAATGCTGGAAACAGCAGCTGCAAGTCAAGCTCAAAATCCTACTCAAGACTAGAGAACCTTAAACACAAAACCACTTCAGGTTAGAAGCAACACTATATCCAAAATAACAAATGATAAAACATGATAGAAGTAAAAGCATCTCACATTTAAATCTTTTTACTATATGGAAAAATACCAAGGCAGCACATGTCTAAAAACAGACAGTAGACTGTACTTCTTCAAAATGGGACTTTATACAAGACAAATTCATTGCAACTAAACCATCACTCTCTATCCTAGCACTTTAAAAACCTTGGAACAGTAATTCTTTAAAGGCTTCATGATTTCCTGATAATTTGCTGCAGCCCATTATTAATGGCTTCATTCACTTTCAGGTTGTCCTTACAACAGCAAGTTTACTAGCCCTACGAACAAATCTATCTGTCGGCAAAGCTGCACTCAGCTGAGGTAGCAGCCCTGATTTTCTCATTCTTCACCATGTTTTTTGTACAGACTGGGCTTACATTTTCTGATTTTGTTCCTCCAGTTCCTTCAAAAGAAGCAACACAGCTTGAATGCTTCAGCAGGGGCTTTTGGAAGGGAAAGGTGGTGTGTGAAATTATCACTAATTCAGAAATTCATTTTTAATGGGTTACATTTTATTTGCTTCAGTTGAACACCATTATTTACAGACACAAGTTAATAAAACACATCACAAATCAATAAAATTTCAACAGCTAATATTTATAGGTGCATAGTTCATGCTCAATTACTTTTTTTATATGTATAATACATACATGTATATATAAAGCTCTCACAATAAGTCATCTCTGCACAGAAAGAATAGTCATAGGAAACAAATAAAAACTGTATCATAAACAATATCAAATTACTGACAGCCTATCAACAAAACATGTACAGAATTAGAAATAAGCAGTAGACACTTAGGTGTTTTTACTTAATGTTTTCTTTTTTAACTTTTAAACTTGAAGCCACAATATCCACAGCACAACAATGACCCTGCCAACCGGCTTTCATTTCAGCAGGAGGGAAATGCTGAAACAAGGTGGATGCAGTCACAGATACGCCAATCATTGCTGATGGAAGACTTCAAAATACACCGTAAAAACTGTAAAAAAATTTAACGACTGGGCACATTGGAACTCAGCACTTGTACAGGATGGGACGCCTTTAGTAGTTAGTAGATTTCAGGTGATAGGAAGGAATGAAAGGACTCTCATGCTTCAGGTTCATAGTCTTGATACTCTTCCTATTGAGGGAGAGCAGAAATCAACACTATTGGTATTTTAGATAAACACATCCTATTTTCTCTATTTATTCTACTCCTGGTGAATTCAATGCCCAAATATTATGGATTCTCATGCGACCAGGATATGACGTTTATTTGTATTTCATCACATATTCCAGATTCGGTACCTTACAAGTCATGGTACTTAGAGGAGAATTAGACTTTTACAGCAATTAACACATCATTCAGCTGATGCTGCCAGGAACTCCTGAGGCCACCCATGACAATTCACTTGGAGAGGAAAGAGGACTACCTCTGGGCTGAACAGCACACCAGGTGCTGCAGATCCTCATATGAATCAGTAAATCATTTAAAGGAGTGTTTAACTACGGACATATGAGCAGCATCCCTAATTTCAGTGATATTCAAGATGCTACGCTCAAGTCTTTAAGTTTTTTACTGGATCATGGCCTGAATTTTTTATACCTCTCATTTTCAGTCTAATTATCTGTGCTACCATAAAACTGCTACTCCAACTACCAATGCATCATGCCAGACACTGCAGTAATATTTTAGATAGCTGGTTCACGAAAACCAACAAAATAATTTACTCCCATAATTGCATTAACTGAAGAACATGTTTCACAAAGCATGATGCATTGGTGAGTGTCCAAGCTATTAAAACAATCTATGAAGACGCAGTTTGTCCTGCATTCACTATTAAACATATTAAAGATACAAATTTACTGTGGATTCCTCAGAAACCCAAGCACGAGTGTTTTGAAACACATGCAATATTTTCCCGTTTAACTTCCTTACCATCAAAAAACCAATTAATTTTCTGATTCCCAGCACTATACCTCTGGCAGATCTCGGCCAAAGAGGCCACGTTTCCGCTGTGCCCTAGCAGGTCCCAGCATCAGCTTGGGTCAGGCTCGTTAACTCGAGCACGCAGCCTCCTCCAGTGCTGTTCTCTTACGTGCATTCACAGCAAACACCACAAGAGATTTACCTCTGGAGGCATCTCGTAAGCCTCGTTCTCAGGATCCACAGGAACATCTGTGTTATTGACCATTCCCTCCTGCAGGAAACCTTCTTCATTCTACATTTAAAATAGGGAAAGAGAAGTGACAGTGACTGCTTGTCTCATCATTTCTGGCACAGCGTGACTTTCCTCCCCATCAGTGGTTGACTTCTTGGCCTGTCCTTTGGCTGTGGGATGTTGCTAGGGGTCGTGGAAAGGGAGAGGACATTAGCTGCAGAGAGATCTTCTCCATGTTTCACAGGGATATCCATGGGAATGACTACTGTCATCTTTTTGAATAGGTGAGATTCCATTTTTCTCTTGCCATGGACAGGCCAAGAAGTCAATCCAAACAAAAGAACAGTACCACCACCAACTAGCTGAGTATCTTTGGAAAATATTTTAATCCCACAGAAATGCTTTGGTCGAGTCATAAGGCAAACCAAAACAAGGGGTTTTTGTGCCTTAAGAAACTGATCCAGGAAACAAAGTCCCACACAAACTGTTTAAGTATCACATTACGTTATCACATTAATTCCTCTTTAACTGCCTTGGGGAACACAGTCACAGGTATGCAAAAGTGCCTGTAAAAACAGGCCAATATTGAACAGTACCAAGACACAGAAATGAAGCAGTAATTCAATTATCTATTTTTTAAATTTTATAGATGTATCCATCCTCTTATAAACCTTTATTTTAAAGTTTTAGCCTTTTCACAGTACGTTGCAAAAAAGGCAAAACATGCTGATTTTTTTTTTTTCAGTTTTAGAACCTAGCTGTATTAGAAAATGTTTTTTTCCTTTAATGGGTCATACCTTACATGCTTTCTTATGTCAACCAGCATGTTACTCTATGCATTATTGGTATATCATACATGCTATGACAGCTTTTACACCCAGCTTCTTGCATTTTTTTTCTTTATTATAGAAGCACTTCTATTTTATACAGCAATTTTAGTAAGTGCCTCTTGGAATTAACAAGATTGCAATGGTGTAAGGAATAATGTGTTGAATAACATTATTAAAGGAAGATTATTACTCTCCTAGAACTATAGGTACTCTGTACCATACGAAACAAATACAAAGGAAAAAAGCCACTGAAAAGCATTTCAATGGGGCCAATCTCTTTTGTACTTGTTACTACATAAGTTCACAGAGAAGAAATATGAGTTTTGCTGGAGCAGAGGCTGCTGGAGTTCACCCTGAACTGTAAGAAAATTGATATGAAATCAGGCAGAGTGTCTCAGTGGAACTATTGTGACCATGCTGATTTATAATAGGTGTCGATCTAGACAGAAATGCACTAAAAACCAATTACAGACACTCAGGAAGAAATTCATTTTAAAAACCCCACCTGCAGGCTGGTAGCATAGACAGAAATACAAAATTAAGTAAGTCATAAACCAGACTAATGAGATAATTCTTCAAAGTCTACAAATTATAAGATAGTGGCGCTAAATTAAATTTAGGATACAGACAAAATGAGGATAAGAGAAGCTAAACCTGAAATTCACCTCTGCTTAATGCAAAATAGAATATAATATGCAAAACAGGTGGCATTAAACCCTTGTTACCTTCACACAGTATTTGTTGTGCTTATCCATTTGCCACATATTGACTTCCTCTGTGGTTTAACCGGGTGACCTTAGTCATAACACTCTGTTCCTCACTTTCTGCACCACCCCAAGAACAAACTGTGACTTCATCTGCCAGATACTAACCCTGTTCTTCCTTGGATCCGTCACCTTTCTGATACATATGTAGGTACACATTTTTGACCCTCATCATCGAAGTTTATGATGTGCAGAATTTATATCCATAATATGGATTTTTCTCTTCAGCTCTTATTTCAGACTTTAAAAGGCCCAGTATGAAGAGATACCTGGTCCTATCGCTTCTCAGTGGGGCCAGATATGCTTTTTCCTTTGGAGGTAAACAGCGGAGTCCATGTGGAGACAGGGCCTAACTGTTCTGCCAAGTTCCCTCCATGCATGTGTTGCTCTGAGTCAACACACTCTGCTGCTCTATGGCATAGACAACACAGAAAAATTCCAAAAAGCCAAGGGACATGGATGAATAAGGTTGCAAATACTTTTATTTAGGTATCTAATAGGCACCTGTGTCTTCCAGAACTGCCAAAGACTTTGGGTGTTCAACATGACAGGTAACTTTTCAGGCATGAAATTACGAGAAAAACTAGGCCCAGTTACAGTTTCACCTCATCTTATTAAAACACTTGAGGTCTTTGGATTACTTGAGTTCAGTATGTACTTACCTCAGCTTCTAAACAAATTTTTAAGAGCATTTATGCCTGTTTACTTTTATGAAAAGTAGCATCAATCCCTACCACCTCTGACTGAAACAGCCAAACAGAGCGTGCAATGCAAATTTTACAGCTGTTACTGTGCCCTTGATCTAACAGATCAGCTCTAAGGACCTAAAGCACCCGTCACCTGCTCTCCTGCTTAATCCAAAGTATAATTTAATTTCTGCTTCCCCCAGTCATTAGGAACAGCTTCAGCTAACAATCAGTACATCAAGTAAAACTGTGTCCAAAATCAGGCTTGAGGGTGCACAAGAAAGCAAGCATGCAGCTTAATGTTATCTGTAGCAAGAAAACAGATGGCAAGTGAAACTGCCAGGACCATTACTAACGACAAGGAAAAAGACTTGCCAGCCGAATTGCAAATAAGAGCTTCAAAGTTTGTATGCTGTTTGTTTGTTAGGAACCTCTGCAGTGGATCTGGACTGTCCATCAGGATTATTGAGACACAAGGACTAAAAGACCGAATTTATCATCTTCCCAAATCCCTTCAGCAAGTTCAGGATGGAGATTTTTCTACAGTTTCAAATAAAACAATCAGCAGCACTAGAAAAATACAACATCAAGCACAACACCATTATTTTTTCAAAGGAAGTAAATCATAAGCCATAACAAATCTCCAAGGGAACTCTTTGCCTGGGAAAGGTTTATCTCCTTCGCCCAGCTGCAAACAGTAACACAAACACCACCTTTCATGTTGATGTCACTGCAGTTCAGATGAGGATGACATTACTCAAGGTCATCTGTTACATACAAATGCATAGCAAAGGTGACCACCTCATTTTGAATGGTGGCATGCTCTGCTTCTGATCTACAGTCCCCCCAAAGTAAGGGTATCACAAAAGTAAACCACTGCCCCCAGTAACACAGAGACATCTAAGGTACACCTTAAATCATAATTTACCTCCTTTAAAACAAAGAAATGCAATTTTACATTGTCATGATCAACAGTTCCATACCCTAATTCAGTTATGGAAGAGGAAGACCACCCAAAAGACCTATTCTTGTCTTAGTATGGAAGACACATTTTTCTCTAGAAGCTGCAACCTCTCTCAACCACACTGAAGGGCATTTCCAGAGGGAAAGATTTTTTTATATTAGATGACCTGAAAAGCTCAACTAATGCTTCTCAGAGATGAAGTCAGTTTTCAACTGGGGAGCATGAACTCTTGCTGGGAAAACACTTTAAAAAGGGAAAATTACAACTCACCCAATAAACAAGGTGTTAGAAGAACGGTGAGGTGAGAACATCTGCTTGTCCCCTGAGGATTCTCTTAAGAAAAAATGAATGCCCACCTCTATAATGATTTGAAGCATGGTCACTCTGGGTAAGACTTGTATTTTGACTCCAGAGAGTCTTGTGCCTTCAGATCCCACATTACAGAAAGAAAGCTTTTGCGCTATCCCAAGCAGTGTGGACCACCCTGCCATTCCCAGGCATTAACAGGAATGTCACTTTGTGTTATCAACGCTTCTGCCTGCCTTGGTAAAGGCACATGCCTATCAGATCTGCACGAGGCCCATGAGCTGCCAGGCAAACTGGCAAGCCCACCCACACTTTTCCCAGGAATATGTGGCTACGTTACACGGTGTATACCCTCTCTTCCATGAGGTGCTGTGCTCTCATTTTGTCAAGCAACTTGTGTCCTTTTAGAAACAAAGAGGAGATGGTATCCCATCATTGTGAAGTGACACATTTGCATGACCTTGGGTGCCATTTCTGCCTCAAGGAACAGGTGAAAAATAATCGGCATACAAAAGCATGAAGCAGAACTGCTGCGATGGCTCCAAAATGTTGATTCCTCCTCTTTTACCATGGGAATGAATCCTGCTAAGGTCTGTGCATGACAGTGTGAAATGACCCACTTTTGCAAAAAAACAGTAATCAAACTAATTAAAAACTCTTCCTGAAGAACTGGCCCAGTTAAAATATAGAGTATTTGACAAAACTTCAGGACTATTCCTTTTACCAGGAAAATGTCACCAAATAGGTTTTTTTATTTCAGTGTTTTTGGTGAAAATTGCACCCCATTCTTTCCCTTCACTCTCTTTCCCACCTCATAACACTCTTGGTGGAAGGGAAGAGACTGTTTAAGATCCCCCACCCATGAAAAACAGACCAAGTGGTCCACTCCTGGTACTGCTCCTATGTCAGCACCAGGTAGTGATATGGTCACCTTCCAGGAGTGTGCATTCTGTCCCCTTGGTGATGTGTGTTGGAAGGCCAAGTTATTGCTATCAGAAAGAAGGTAATTTATTCCAAGTCAGAGACCAGAGCAACTTCAAAAGCAGCCATAGTAATTGTAATTTAGTGGCTGATCCTAAACACTATACTATGCCATCTCCCTGGTTAGTAATGTTTTTTCTCTCCATTATGAACACTGATGGAGTCTTACAGTCATGCATAATTCTCATGATTACTGAAGACTAATTCCTTCTGGAGAGATTCCACATCCTGAGATAAATAAACCAGGCTACCAAAATGTTAGCTCTTAGAACATTTATACTGGCAAGAGGCAACCACCCTGGAAGCCACAAACCACAGAAGTCAGAAGAGACCTCCAAAAATTGTCCACCTTGAGCACGTTGCTCAGGGCCATACCTGATTGAGTTTTAACCATTCCCACAGATGGAGACTCCACAACCTCGCTGGATAACCCCATCCAGTGTTCGACTAACCACACAGTGAAAAACCTTTTTCTTACATTTAAGTGGAGTTTCCTTTATTTCAGTTAGTGCCCACTGCTTCCTGCCATTTCACTGGGCACCACTGAAGAGTCTGGTTCAATCTCCTTTACTTCTAATCCCACCAGGTGTTTCTACTCACTGATAAACTCCCCCCTAAAACTCATATTCATGTTGCTTCATGGTTGCTGATTTTCTGTCTGTTCTTGAGATTTCTATGGAATTTCTCATGCAGATATTGTGGGAGGACCTTTTCTCTAGTTGAAAGCCCTACTGCCCACAACAAATAAGGTGAGGCTTGCCTAAAACACCTAGAAGATTACTGTAACTTGAAAAGTCATAGTTAATTTCAGCAAAATAGATTATTATAACTCAGTGAGCACTGGTCACTCTACATCACTTGCCAGTCTGTTATTGAGTGTTTTATAATGTAAAACTGTGAACCAATTAAATTTGATTAAATTAAATCTGTGTAAATTAATCAAATTAAAGCTGCGAATCAAAAAAGCTACGAACCAAGACAAGAGGCATTATGGAAAAAGCAGTGAACTAGAATAGGGAAAAAGCTGGTTTACAAGGTAATCTTCTGAAAAGTCCTTTGAGACCCCAACAAAATGTTCCATGCAAAGCCATTTTAACATAGTCCAATCTGTTGTACGTACACACCGGTTGGTACCAGTGGGAGCTCAAAATAAGAAAATACACATCCAAAAGCATTATTACCTTGAAAAATTATCACATACTGATAGAGTAATGCCTTCCTGATAGCAATGGGCATGTACATCTTTGTGAGCCCAGATGTTAATTCTAGCCCAGTATTAGTGAATTATTGAATTTGCCGTTGTTACAGTCTGGATAATTGCCCTGGTAATCTGTCTTCATTTATTTAGGGATAAAATCGTTTATCCCTAAAGCTATTGGTCTCGTGCCTGTTACCGCATCTCAAACCTGTAACTCCGCAGGGCTGCCTTAAGCCCTTAAAAGTGGTAAGTCCATGTCTCTCCAGCCTCACTAAGCCCATTTCATTTTGGTATTACTCACCCTGTGAGAGCTTTTATCAGGAGCTGCCAGTCATTATACAGGGGAGCTTAAAGTAAAATTTTGGGATTCCTTTTTTATACCCCCAGTGCAGTTGTTATTGTTCCTGTGCAAATCTGCCTCCTGCTACAAAGCTGAATAACAATTTGCTGTGCTTATGGGCTTAAAATTCCACTTCGAAAAGAAAATAATTTGTATTCCTTCTTCTCCAAAATATACTCCACCAGGATACTCAGGGGCTAGACAGTGGACTGAAGTGAACAAATAATGGTCTTCTCCATTTGGTAACTAATTTTTTTACAGGAATTTTGACCATAGAGCCCAACTTATCTGGATGGGAGAGAAACCCTTGAACAAAGAATTCCAACAAGAGACAAAACAAAGATATGCTAAAATGGCCTCAATGCATTTACTTTCCGAGCCCTAAGATGTTATATTCATGGAACTGACTGAGTTATACAGTTATAACTGAGTTGCCAGGTCAGCTTAGGATGCTTTAAAGCTCCTGCTCACTCATTGCAATAGTCAGTGCCTCCAAGACTCAGCTGTAAATGACAAAGCAGCATCATCAGTCCAGTTGTTTTACCCCAGAGAAACAGAGATGTATCTGTGCACTAACTAGAAATAAAGTAGACTGTTTTAATTATCCCTAAGCTGAACACCTAAGAAAGAAAAGATGAGAAAGCATTATGTGTGAAGGAACCTAGCTGTTCCAGTGCACAACTCATTTAGAGTACCAATAATGAAATGAGACTGTGTCCCTCCTTCTCCTCAAATGGAGAGCTGAAATGAAGAAGAGACATTTAGTGAAACAAATAAATATCAGCAATAGCACAATTCCAATGAAAGGCTAAAATAGTGCCTGCAAGTGCTACAGGCTGCATTTGATTTGCATTTTTATGCCTTTCAGTTGGCAATGACGAAAGTAAAAAGGAAAACAACTGAGGCTTACAGAGAGAGGAATGAAGTGTCTGCGGTAACCTGTAACCACAGGTCCGTCTCGGTGTCTACAAATAGCTGGAAATAATTTCTGTTTACAACAATTTACAAATTGTTGTAAATTTCTTGAAAAACAAATTTCAGTACAACATAGATTGTGCATATTTTTTCTTTCCTTCCTTTAAAATTCCCCAGTATTACTTGTACAGATGAGACTCCTTCAGAGTACAACAGGAACATTTCCATGAGAAACCAAATTTGCTGAAACTCAGAGTCATGTTTGCATTAACCGGGCTGGTAAAGTACCTAATTAGAGCCACTGGAATGTTGCTATTTGCTGATAAATGAGGATTACATGGAGAACCTGCTCATCGCCCAGGCCAGACCAGAAGTTCATATGAGTTCTACAGTGATGGACACGCATATCAATTCCAGCTGACTTAAAGTAAGAGGCTGCCTAGGGGCTGAGTCAATGTGACATCAGCAACGCACATAAACGCATCCAGGACACACAGCCCTTTCAGCTTCATCCTTTTCTGCTTCCCAAATCCGTGGTGACACTGAAAACTCCATGGGTAGGGAAAGAAAAAGCTAGAGCACATAATTTGGAAAGCCTGAAGTTATTTCTAATTGTAAAATAGTGGGAATGATATATGCTAACTAGATGTCACATCAGAGATGTGGCCACAGATCTGCCTCTCTTGACATTCTCCTGAACAAGGTGATAATAATATTTTAGAGTAATAGATCTGCTCGAACAATATCCACTATCAACTTCATGATTTACATTCTCAAAACTGAAATTTCAGACCGCAGTTCCACAGAAATCTTCAGTCAAATAATACCACTAATTTCAGTGAGGATTTGGAAGAAGGATCAAGGACTGCACTGAACTGTTTGCTCAATCTTATGCAGTAAGAACAATAAACAGCCTGAGTTTATTTTTATTATTTTTACTACATAACTCAAAGATACCTTGACAAAATTGAATTAGTGACTGAAATAAATAACATGCACCTCAATAAGAAAACGTGTAAGTAAGTGTCACCTAGGAACTCACCAAATCAAAGACAATAGGCAAATGGCACACAGAAGAGAATTAAAAAGTCAAAAAATAACATAAGCGAAAAATGTCACATTAGTGGAAGAAAGGGGAAGCCATTCTCTCAGGTATTAAAAAGGCCTACCCAGCCCTAGGGGGCCTTCTCCTGAATACAGAAGTCAGTATACACAATGCACTTGGCTGGGGATGTTGGGAGATCCCAAAGGAGAACAGCAGGAATGATCACATCCTAGAATACAGAAGAAAATGAAGGAATCTGTCAGGAGCTCCATGGGATTAGCTAAACCCATCTGTCCCCTTTCTGTAATGGATGATTCTCCATTCTGCGTGAACCCATCACCAAGAATGACCTCCAAGAATGATATTTGAACTTTACCTTCATTGACTAAAGCTAGAACATATGACCTTTACAGATCACATTAACTAGAAGAATGGTACACATCAGCTTGGAAGTCAGCATTGAAATGAGCAATCTTGGTCAGATTTGGCTCTACTAGGTCAGTAAGGATGATTTTAAACAGCGTGGTCCCAGCCAAAACTGCAATGTTATTTTACCATACTTTATTTAAAAGTTTGAATATCATAATCACATTTCAATGTTAAGTACATTTTTAGTACAGATGAACTCCAGAAGTTATTGTATAGACTCCATGAGTATATATGCTCTTTCCTAAGACAAAATTAAAGGAGAAAAGTAAGTTTCCTCTAAAAAAAACCTCCAGTTACACAAACAGTTCATTCAATGCTGTATTACCTAAAACAGCAACCTCTAAACCATAACTATTTCTCCTACTCTTAGAAAAAGTACTCTTCACAGAACTGCAGGCCCAGCCACCCTCTGGCATCATGAACAGTGTGAGCTCCCACTGCATTACACATGGCCCCAGAGAGAGCACACGCTCCAGTTCTGTGTCCTATCTCCTGTGACTGTAGTCACAAAGCAATGGAGCAACTTCACTCACTCCCAAGGAAGTTCTTAAAGAAAGGGAAAGATCTCTCTACAGGTAGCGGGAAGTGGGCAGGTTTTTCTCCCTTTTGCTTTTCCTAGAGTATGAGCAGACAAGCTAATGCAATCAGCATTGACTCATTTGCTTGTACACTCCAGCACACTGAGCTGTGGGCTCATGGGTGATCTAGTTGGCAGGATGTCACCTTCAAAGGCTGGAATTGATTGACAGGACATGCTATGAGTGAAGTGGTTACCCTTCAATTATTATCAGCGAGCATCTCTCTAAAGCATTCCTTCAAATCCAACCTATTACAGCACTTTATCCAGCTGGGGAATTTTAAAATATATTTCTTCTATGGAGCAAACCAGCACTTGCTTTGAAAAAAAGCCCACTTGCAACAATTATTTGAACTATAAAGGTTTCAGGAGTATTTCCTGCAATTGTGATCTATTCAGCAGCACATCAAGCACTACAAAAGACTAGAGAGCCTGCATTTTAAAATTTCTGTTCCTGCAGTGACAATCCTCCTCTAGAAGGAAGCACACGACTAGTCAGAACTTTCACTTGAATCGGGAAACGTTACTTCACAGTCCAGTGGCATGAAACACAAACATCACGAACATCTCTTCAGCTTATTCATCTCCCATAGAAGAAGACATAACTGCTGTCAACTAAGTGGAAAGAATTACTAAATAAAGTCTACTTACTAAGGTGTAGTAGGCAAGGAAACTCTCACAAGACCAGTGCCTAAATATACAATACTTGAGTATCTGTGTTTTCTTTCCCTCCTCCCCCAGCACTGCTATTGTTACCTTTGCTTTTCACTTCTGGCTTAGATGCAAGAAAGCAGCAGACTGAAGTCTGCCATCCTCTACACTGCATGAGAGTAGATTTCAAAGAAACACAGATTCCCAGGCCAAATTCTATTTTTGTCAATATAAGCCTGGTGTAACTCCACCCCTCACTAAGCCATTTCTGTACTTCCACCCGTACGTCTGACAGCAGCCTGGGTTTATGATCCCCTTTTCAGACATCTGCTGCTGTCTCAGAAGAGATGGACACCAGAAAAATCCTCACTACTGCTTCACATATAAGAAGTCATAAAGAGTGTAAGTTTGGATGGCCTTTGAGGAGTCACCCAAGTTACACCTCTGTTTTAGGCAGGTTCAGCTCTCCCCAAATCATTCCCAACAGATGTCTGGGAAAAGCCACTTAAAAGTCTTAAAGTGACAAAGGGTTGGTACCAGAAAAAACATAACCCAGACTCATTTCATTCTTCTCTGGGCTAATGCAGCTCCTTCTCTCCACACAACACAGTTCGGAAAAACCTGTTCACTACTCTGTGCCTGCGGGGCTCATTTATGAGAACTGCAGACAAGGTACCTCTTGCTAGAGTTGGGATGTGGCTGCTTGGTGTCTGGAACAGAGTCAAATGGGGCAGAGATGCTGCTCACCACATTGCTGAGCAGGAAAAGGGAGGCAAGCCCCAGTGGTACCAAAAGTCCAAAAACTACCTGAACCAGCGTGGGCTGATGATGATCTCAGCCACAGATGAAGCTTCAAAGGGGAGCTGTCGCTGCACTGTTTTTACCAGAGGGAGCCTTCTATTAATCAACTCTGTTAAACCATTTGACATTAAAATGCAGAGCTGCCTTTAAAGGATCAAAGCATTGAATGTTAGTTATTAGAATCGTTCAAATGACACTTTCCCTCTGGTCCTTTCTTATTATTAATGACAGTAGCTCCCCAAATGTCACCAGCTAAGCAGGGGCTGCCCCTGGAATGCATTTAAGTCACAGTGAAGTTATCACCATAAACTGCCAGAATTCAAAGCAAGCAGTCAGTCCCACAGCCACTAGGAACAAAAAGGAAATATCACTTTTCACATCTACTATTCTGATTTGAGAGAGGGGATTCTCGTCATACTCCAGCCCTCACTCCATTTATATTTAAGCATACCAGAGGAAAAATTGATGCATACACACCATAGAGGTAGCATACAAAAAAGTAGGTGAAATAAAAGCATTTATTCTGTTCTCAACACCCAGAAGAGCAGGTAAAACCACAATTCTGCCAGCAAGTTTTCCATGAAATACTGCTTAGTAATTGCACTCATTACACCGTCTACTTTGGGCATTAATAGGAAAAACCAAACCGCTTTTCTTCAAATTCATGGTGTTACAGTCAGCTACACGTGATTTATGGAAGCTCAAATGAAGCTGAGGAAGAATAATTTCATGTATGTCATGTCAATGAGATGGATTACCAACAAAGCTTATTCTGTGAGAGACAAGAATGCTCAGTTAAAACAGAGGAGTGAGAGAACACACGTAGCAAATTAATTACAGTTGGTACAGTTCTTTCTCCTACAAGCCACATTTGCAGTTCCTGAACAACAGTACACTGCCTGAAGCAATACAACATTTTCTCCATCATAGTGAGAACTTAAATGCTGTTCTTTTGTATTTTCAGAACTGAAAATGAAACAAAAAGACTGGCAGGATGAGTCCATGCTTCAGAAAAAGATGTGCACTTATGATATGACTCCCCGTAGTTTGAAAAGAACACAAAACCCTATCTGCTACCAGCCATAAAGATGTTTTTCTACATGTGCTGCCTGATGAACATTTGGATAAGAATCAGAGCCAGATCTTGAGAATCACCCATGCAGATCTGAACACAACTCACTTGCAAGACTGCCACAGCTGGATGCCCAAGCATTTGTAAACGCTCAAGCAGTAGCAGTTTAGGCACTCAGCTGGTGAGTTTATGTGCAAATGCCATTTTAGAAATGGCCCATACCAGAAAATACTTCTATGGAATACAAGGCTAAGAGTAAATGTACTTTGACATGAACAAACTAAATGAAATCCAGCATTATGCTGTATCATCATCTTTTAATAACGACCTCCAAATAATTTTTTTTCAATTATCTGATAGGTATTTGTGCATTCCCAACACAGGTGTATTGAAATTATTGAAATGGTTCTCACTAAAGTATGATAATTTTTGTAGTGGTTTAGCATAAAGCCAAATGATGTGTTTACTGTTCCAAAACGAGCATTGTTCAAGAAGCAGATTCAATGAGGAAACACAGCAGTGAAAATAGCAGTGATTCTCTTATATATGTGTATCATTTCTGTACAAGCAGGCAACAAACCAGCTGGTCCTTGTTCTTTGCTTTAGTTGCTCATCTGCCTGGAATTATCCAAGAAAGGCAGTGGTACGGGAAAAAGCAACAGTTGACTACTCTAATGTTATTGACCTCTTTCCCATACCTGTAACATTTCAAACATAAATATGCAAAGTGTAGATGGTTAGTGGGCTACATTTACCTAAAGTCACTTCTGCCAGGATACGCTCTGGACCATCTAGCACCCTCAAAAAGCTATTTACAGAAGAATAACTAGTGCCTCAAGTATCCAGAAGCATTTTTCGGAATAGATTACTGCAGAAAAGAAGTTCAACACATTCTTCGCAACAACATCAAATGTAAACCATATTGTGTGGCTGCATGGTACTTAGTTGCCAGCTGGACTTAAACCACAACATATATATATGCAATCTGATAAGCGAAGCTTAAAATAACATTACTACTGAAAGCTTAAAAGCTGATCAAGTTGAATTATTTTTAAACATTTAAGTTTAATGTTTTTAATTCATTAAATTCATTCATTTGCGTCAGCAAAAGATTTTCAAGCATACACTTAAGCAAGTAGTTTGTTCCACAGAAGTCAAAGATTTTACATAGGTTTAATAGTAACATAACACTGTCACAAATCAAGAATGACCTTGAGAAATCCAAAATGCTTCCAAGTGCCGAAACCCCAAACTAGTTAATATGGTAACGTAGGACATCTTAGAAATTTGATGCAAACCACTTTCATTCAGCGAGACAGACTCAGCATGTATCCACCTGTAATCTCCCAGATTAGATTAGTGACAAGTGAGCTCTTCTACTGTACCCTCATTGCAATAGGAGCATTAAGATTCACATATAAAGAGACAGTATTCAAGTGAAATGTGTTCTTAACACCAGTTCCAACAACCCCGTGGAAACCAAGATTTAAGTCAAAGCAAACTAAGGAGACAACATTACCCCAATGACTATTCACTGCAGAAACAGAATCCTTTCAGCACTTATTTTTTTTTATACTGCTGCTGATTACCCTGTGCAGAGGAAAAATGCTCTAGTGCATTGTGTTGTGTGGGTGATGCTCCCATTTCCCAGCAGAGTTTGGTTCAACATTTATAGAAGGGGTAAAGTATTCTGAATTGGCTTCTATCAGTAAAATGACTCAGTGATCACTGTGCAAGTGGGAGGACGTCAAGCATTTGACATTGCTTCTCACATTCTTGCTGTCACAAATGCAAATGTTAGGGAATTTAAACTCGTTCCTATCTTGTCATTTTAAAATCCTAAAGGGACCTCTGATCATTCAGTGGCCTGTTAAATATTTAGCAATCAGGAAGAAAGGATTTTTTTTCCTTCTGTGATGGTTTAACTGGTTTAAAATCTAATACTGCTTCCTTTATGCGAATACAATGTATCACCATTTGCCCACCATTTTCCTCAGAGAAAAAAAAATCCCTTCAATTAAAATTGATCTGCCTTCTAAACTAATGAAAAAAGAAGGCAGAAGTAATATAAACAGACAGAATATATGTCTGTAAAAACCACAAGCTACATAATCTGTATGCACAGAACACACGTACGTCTTGGGGGCTTACAAAATAAATTTTAATTACTCTGTTCCCCTTCAAAGCTAAGTGCCTTGCAAATATTGGCTGGGGACATGCTCAACTCACTGAAGGCAGCACTGCCACCACCCTCTTCAGAGGTTGTACGGCTTTGGTCCCGAGGGCACCAATACCCTACGGCACTCGAACCTGTTAATGCCACTGAAGCGCATGTGATTGTTTTCATGGTAATATTAATCACACTCCATGAGGAGATGTGTCTCTCTAACTCAGGAGCTGAAATTAGGCACCAGGGAGCACCGAGCTGTAACCAGCCCTGTTGCTCTGGCTCAACTCCGCTAGCAGCCTAAGGAGAGATGGCTCCTGCACCCTCCCACACAAACCCTCTCCCGTGCTTATTAGCATGCCTGTTATATTAATGACTCATCTTCCTCGTAAAGCACCAGCTCAGACTTTTCATTAATCACCTGAAGTGTGCTGGCTTCTGCAGTGTGCTCAGAGTCCCCACTATGAATAATTCAGGCTTCAGCACTACAAACATGGGGAAGGAGTTTGTGGGTCAGGCCCTGCACTTCAGCAAGGACTTCATAACTTCGCAGAAAATACCTTATGGTCAGAATCTGGTTTTTTCAACCCAGTGTTGGGTAATTCCTGGATATTTGTTATGAGCCAAAATAACTGCTTTCAAAATGTGATTCTTAAATTGCATGGGTGGCCAGCAGGTCACTGCTGGTGCATTCCCAGCGATAGGCTCAGACAGAGAACCAGTCCTGTACCACAGCCCAGTCCACCTTTCCTGTAGAAAAACCACTGACTAGCTTGTTCAACAGTATGGAAACCTAGAGTAAAAAAATGAATGCGCTGTACTGCAAATTGATTTATCCTTCAGGGGAAGAGAAAAAAAATCCCCTCAAAATATTCTGAAAAAGGCTCTATATGTGTTACGAGAATGAGAAAGCCACTGAGAAGAGCTGCAGGTTGTGGGGAGGAAGCACTGACTTTTGATGGACTGTGGGCACTTCCGCCTGCATCCCAGCTGACACTAGATTACATTCACAGTTCCTTCTTTACATCTCTTTGAATTTCAATTAACTGTTTCTTAATTATTTCCGTAATAACTTCATTTTATCTCATTTTACAGATGACCTTTTTTAACGCTAACTACAAAGTAATACGGCTCCCTACTCTAGCTTAAAATGGGTTTTGCACAAATAAACACCAGGGCAAAGTGCGCTGTTAGCAAAAACTAACAGCCTATAACTGACGTAAATTTATGTCCACCCACAGGTTAGCCATTCAATTTCTTCTCTTATAGAATGTCAAAGCACCTGTCAATCATGCAGACAATGTGAGAGGCTTCACCACAGAGACTAAAAAAACAATCCTCCCATCTAACTTCTCACACCAATAAGGGAACCATTCAATACAGATGTCAGAGCCCAGACACACTGGATATGTATCAGCAACTCGACAGATATGTAAGCAGTGCATCAAGGCTGTGCCACTCCTCAACACATCACTCTCTTGAAATACACACTAGATACCACATAGGGGGTATTTCTCCAGAACCACGTACTTGGCAGGTGTATACCAGAACAGCTGCACTGACTTTAGACCCCATGATTGATCACTTACCTATCACAACAGATTGCTAATCTACCAAGACTATTTGTATCTTTTGGAGCACAAATTTCCAGATAGCTGGTTAACTTCAAGAGATGTCCTTCGTTCAAGCCAAAGGCACAGATCTTCATGTACAGCCCTCTCCACAAAAGAAGGCGACAGCTTCTTCCCTGCCTAGGACTGAACCTACAAAAGGTTGTAATACTACAAAGACTGGATGCAGGTTAAGTGGATAATTCACTCATATCCTGAAAACACTACTCCATTTCCTTCCACAGGACAAGTGTCTGCAGCTACCCTAAAGGAAGTGTTCATTCCTTCTTTCCTTGCCTGCCTAAAATAAACACCTTTCTGGCACAGAACACAACCTACTTTTAGACATGCTACATATGAGCAATACATTTTGCTGTAAGACAACAGACTGAGACCTGAGCTCATGGCAGCAAGGGGCAGCCCACAGCTGACAACACTCACAGATCAGCTGAGCTCATGTCTCAGGCGGCATTGCTTTTCTGCCTGAAATACATTTTGTTTCCCCTGCTGCTTTAGGGTTTTGTTTTTTTTATTTTGCACTTTAGGATCACTAAGTGCAAACCCAGCAGCCATCTGTTGCTGCCCCTCAAAGTCCCAGCTCCTCTGGTGAATGGCCCCTCAGTGAGGACCTCACCACCCTCATCTCATTGTGCTTTTCACCTTGGGTAAGAGCAGTCCAAGCCCAGTCAGCACTGACCTGTTGTAAGCAATGGTCTCCTGTTACATGGGAAAATGTCCTGGTTCAAGGGGCCAGACCCTTGGAAGTGATGGAACTTCTCTCCTCTACATCCCCAAAGGACTACCTGCCTTGCTCCAAGCCCTACTCATTGCTGGATGGTTGACAGTGCAACTCTATGGATGCTGAAAAAGCTTCAGCAGAGAATTTCTTTAGCTCTCTGCAGCATTTTTGTGAAAGTTCTGCCTTTCCCATGCAAGTAACTCAAACCAATGTTACCGTTTCATAAACTTCTTGCAGCTGCAGGTTGTTTTGCAGAGTTGTTATGGTTCTAACTAGGAAAACATCCAGAGATGGGTGTCTTAGAACTTGACCAATCCCCTTAAGGAGTGGATGGCAAAAACCAATTACCTTGTGCCATTTCATACACTTTTGCGAACTAACATATAAAAAGCCTTCTGATAAATCATTAAAGGGGGGCTTTTGCCTTGTTTCCTTGTAACCCTGCGCCTGGACTCTGGGTCGTTTCTCTACTCGTCCATGGGGAAAACAGCAACACAACCCCAGCATGCTGGCCCAGTAGTTGAAAACTACTAAAAAGCACTGCTGACCAAACCTGTAACACCAGTCAGCACTCCAGCTTGGGGAACATCGACCCTGTGGCTTCACCATGTTGACTCTACATTTTAATTGACTCAAAGACTTGAAATCTCAGTAAACCACCCAGTGAGTGTTTAAGTGTCCCAGCACAGTAAGAGTACTCAAGAAAATACTGAAGGAGCTTTCCAGTTCAAAAAGAAACAACTTTTTATTTCCTCCCATAATACATTGCTTTAGTCAGGGCAATCTGACACTGTTCAAAAGCCCATATTCAATCAACAGCAGTTAAAAGTTGTCTTTCTACATGGGAACTTAGAGTAATTAACTTCAGCTGATGAGCTTGTTAACGACACTTCCCTGTCCAACACTCTCACACCACCTGAGCTGGGAATGAAGCCTCTTCATAGCTACACTCCTCACACTCACACAGACAGAACAGGTTTCCTCACCAGCTGGACCCCAGGATTCCCACAGCACAGTCTCAGATGTCTCCATCTCTTAACTACCTTAATCATGGTACAGTAACAAAATTACAGCTCAAGCTGGTGCCTCTGAGGAGGGACTCAGAACAAAGGAGCCCCTGGGCTTTCACACCCTCACAGTCTAAGGGCAGGAAAGTCTACAATCATCAGCTCCTGCTGTGCCCCTGAGTGTCCGGTCCCCTGGCTGGGCCACAGGTCCCTGTGCCCTTCGTTCTGCAAAGGGTCAGCACTTCACGGCCTCTTGCCTGGGGATCGGGCTCCTGTCCCCCAGAGATGAACCTGCACCTCTCAACCTCAGCTGTACTGCATCCATACCCTGAGCTACCTGCACACAAGCTTGCCAAAATGCTGAGTGAACTCACTCTGCAGAAATTCAAGACTAAGTTTCCACTAGAAAATTTTGCTGTATTAGCAGTATATGTTGGGATCATTGTTGGGGAAGATGAAACAGGAAAGACTTATAAGTATGGTTGCCTGGCAAAAGATGCTGAGTATATGGAAACTATGAACCAGATAGAAATGAAAGCATACTTTGAGATACCAGGCCTTGGTTACTGAACAACTGGAAAACAATGGTATGGCCACTGAAGGTAATCCCCTCTTGATTGAACAATACCCTCTGCTTGAAAGCAGGTCCAAGGGTCAGAGCAGACCCTGCTAGCTTGGTAGAAGGGGTCCAAAGAGTAGTTTTAGAGTTTAAAATGTAACACAGTATGGTAATGCAATGATTCTTATACACTGTATGTAAATGCTATAGGATTTGTATCTTGTACTAGGTTGGTTGATGAAAATTAGAATATTCAACACAGAAGATGATTTATTGTATTGTAAAGGACTTCTACGACACTACATCCTTCTCACCCTTCTTCTTCAGCTCTCTCTCTCTCTCTTGCACTCCTTTACTTTTCTGGCCTGCTCCGAGCTGTGGCTGGCAGCTCTAAGCAGGCCCCCTGTACCCACGCCCTTCGTAATAAACCTCATGCTCTAAAACCTGACGTCAGAGATCTCTCGTCTCCATCCGTCCCGACCGTCCAAACACCATCGAAACATCTTACAGATCATGAAACCAGTTTGTCTTTATTGATATGTTTATACCCGTACCAATTCTTGCAATGCAGTTCTTCCACCAGTATAGCACATTCTGAAAAACTTTCTCAATTTTTTTTTTTACTATAAAAGCTTTGTTGACATTTGGGATGAAGTTCCTCAGAGAGCTCTACCAATATCTGTCTACCTTCTAAATTTAATCTATCTTCAGATATCTATCACACCCTCCCATTATACACACAGAATCTGTTCAAGCTTTTCGTACAGTCAGTGACAGATTTAACTCTGCATTTGCCAGACTGGGAATAGTATAGATGTGCCAGCACTTCTCTGATAGCATTTCTGTCCTTTCCCATCAATTATTAGACCGTAGAGCTACTTGTTACCTCCCAACACCACATAATTGCTGAAAAAGAGCCTATTTCGAAGTTTGTAAAGTGCACGAGCAAAAAAAAGGCCCTCTGATGCTTGTTCTTTACAAACTGCACAGCAGGAAGCAGCTCCCAGTCCCTTCCCTGGACAACCTCTCCATTTCCCAGACTGCTTCTTGAGGTTCACTTGGACATGTGATGTGCTTTGCACTGCTACAAAGCAAAATAATCCCAGAGGATTGCCATGGTTTTGAAATCAAGGGCATGCCATGTTTACTTGTGATTTCTGTTTTCTTTGGGAAGCTTTGGAGAGAAAAGTAAAAATAAAATGCTCACTGCTGATACAAAGCAGTGCCTTCCAAGTGCAAATGCTCCCACACGTGCATAGGCACCCTAGGTACCAGATGTGACCATAACAGCATCTCTGCTCTGAAAACATTATGATTATTCTCACTACTTTTTTTTATTTTGAGAGAAGGAGAAGGTTTAAATTCAGGTAATGTTCTTCAAAGGACTACATTAGAGATGCAAAGATAAGCTAAGCACTCAAAAAATCATGAAACACCATCTGCTCTCTTTTATCTTCTAATGTCTATCAGCACCACCAGTGTTGCCAACATTAGTCACTCTCCTCATGATATTGGGTGTTTTTCTTATGTTCTCAGCTCTCATAATCAAAGTTATACAATAGCAGTTTATTTAAAATAAACTAAAAAAAATCCAATACACTTGATGCCTAAGAAAACTAGTGCAAGTCAGCAGCTCAGAAAAGCAAGTTAAAACTATTTAGATACAATTGAACTGATAAAATTTGTTATGATATTAAGTATACTCCAGGGACTATCTTTCAGAGAACCTAGGCTTCCACAGGGGTACCACATGGATAACCACATTTAAGACCCAGGGTAGCACACTGAATCGCTCAAAAATCTGCTTTTAACTATGACCATAGAATACCCGAAAAATCCTGTTGCAAGCCACATTTTTACATAGGCATAACTCATGAACTCTGTGCCTTTGGAAGCCAGGCAATACTCAAACACCGAGCCCCATATTGATTATAGTCTCATTCTCTCCTCACATGAGCGTCCAGAACAAGTGCAGCCTCTGCCTCTCTCGCCAACTTTACACTGTCAGGATTACATCTTACTCATCTAACACAGCTTTTCACACAGCTTTTATTTTTACATAAAGCGAAGAAAGTTTTTGCTATTCTGCAACACAAAGTATGTCACCACCACTGCCTGCTGACACCAGGGTGCAGCTCATGACAAGTAAGCACTGGAAAGGCACCAGCACAGCTCGGCTGGCAGGTGAAGCAGGGCAGCTCAGGGAATGCTGCTCACAGGTGTTTTTCAGCAACTCTGCACAGCTGAGCTGGGACCTAAATGATATGGGTCCCTTTGTATGTAGCCAGCACCTGGGAAACACATCCATTATGCCTTGCTCTCTCCCCATGACATCCCTAGCATAGGTGCCAACCAAAACCTCATCCTTGGCATTTAATAAGATCCAAAGTTTTTAACTCCATCATCCTTCTCCTCCTGTTTGAACTGGGAAGTAGGGGCTGTGCGAAAGCGTTCTGTTCTCTGCACACATGCTACAGGCTGCATCTTTGCAGGAGGCTCTGTGACTCACGTCTGACTCATGCCAGACCTGTACCACCACCAGCATCTATCACAGCCAGAAAACAGAGTACTTGCCCCCAGGTTAGAAGCTATTTTAATGCCATGGGTGATAAGGAAGAAATATGCTCAAGCCGAGGCAGCTGGCACAAGGAGACCTGAAGGAAGATGATGCTGCCCTGATCCTCACAACCCTCAGTCAGCCCAAGCACTTCCACAAGAAAGATTAAACTGACAGTACCCACCAGGTCAGCTTAATTTACTGACAGCACCCTGGCATCCAAATCGCACTGAGGACTTTTGCACACACACAATTGAGTTCAGGTACCCACACAGAAGAACGAACCCAAGCGCACACTTGGTCCTTTACACAATCAAGTCTTTCTGGCGCTGTGATTTGTGTGAGGTGTTTTCCAAAATTTCATGTCTTTTCCTATCTGTATTTGCCAGTATGAAATAGCAAAGTTAGTAATTTTCTTAGTATTACAGCTTCCCCCCCACCCCCGCCAAGAGAGAGAGGGGAAAACCAGGATTTCAGAACATTTGAATATTTCTTACAAAGTCACCTCCCTCTCTCCTTCCAGCCTCAATAAAATAAAGCCATCTCTCCCCCACATTTAAAACCACTGAGCTCATTAACTACTTAATGAGTTTTGTGCCTTCCTGCTGCACAAGCAGCAAGCCTCAGCCTACTTTCCAAGTTACAACTTCTTTATGTTGTCATTTCTAATACACAGTTTTGTGCACAGAGGTTTCCTGAGAGCCATGTGGACCAAGACATGTTTCTTCACAGCAGGATGTACAGAAATTGGTAGGAGAGCAGCACTAAAATTAAAACATTTATTTGATATGTCAAACAAAACTTACAGCACCCAACCCAGAAGTTCCTTATTATTTTACACTAGATTAAGAAAGCACAGGCAAAATGTGTAAAATAGTGGAAATAGAAAATTTGAAACCTTATAGGGTATATTATATTTACCAATATAATCTAACTGCATAGTAAAGAAAAACTGCTTAAGCATCTGATATGTATCATTATAGTTTATCCACTGTAAGTAACTCTGCCAGTGGAGACAAGAAATTGCAAGTTGCCCGTAGGGAATTCTTCTGGATGAATTATCAGAGGGTGGTTGAATAGCCAAAACAAGACACATTTTAGAAACCTGTTTCTCAAAGAACATCCTCTTTAGTTAGTCCTTCCGGAAAACCAGGCCAGATTTTTAATTGTGTATCTGTCAGTGCAGGTCATCTAAATCAATAATCTAAATTATGCTTAGTTTTTAGACATTAGTTTTAAGAATGAGAAGAAAGACGAGAGATCACGAGATGATCTGCTTGGTTCATTTCTGGCCACTACTGCCAGTAGAGCTGTTAGGGGGAAGCGGACAAACATCCACACATGCAGGAATCCATCTTTTTAAGCTACTACAAATCAGATCTAACAACCACCTGGGCAGCATTCAGCAGCTGCCATTAACAGTGGTCACCAATACATGTCTAGAAGGCATCTTTGAACTAATTAGTCAGCTTCCAAACTGCTACAGCATTCCAAGAAGAAAACAAACATCTCTTATATTGTCACTTTTTCAAGTTTATATTTTACCTTATCAAAACCACATAGAGCTAACATGCTTGGCATTAAGGAAAAGGCTCAGATCCAAAGTCAGTGCCACTGCTGCCAAAAACTTAGTCAGTTTTGGATCGAGCCACGTATTTGAAAGTTTTTAAAGACTAGAGCTGTCATTGGTGTCATAGGCTTAACAGTCTTGGATGCTTAGAAATTCTAATAAAAAGCAAACTATGACGCTGTTAGCCGTAACACAAGTTATCTGCATCATACGAACTTGTCTAGCATTCCCAGAATTCTTAACTTGTATGTTAGTGCAGGTTAAAGTAGTTAGAAAAGAGCAGTGACATTAGAAAGTATCATAATTTCAAGAAGCAGTCACACAGCAGCTGAAGAAAAGGCCAGTGGCAGCACCTTTCTCCACATCCCCAATCCTTCAATTACCCCGTGGTGAATCATGGGGAAATCACAGCCTTGGTCCTAGGAGGGAGAAGATATGTGTTGGACAGCGAGGAGGAGCAGTGGAAGTGGTTTTTAGGAGTAACCACGTAAGCAGAGTCTACAAACCACCAGCAAATAGCTACAGAAGAACTGCAAGAAAAACCAAGAATGAGTCCCTGCCACAGGCAAAAACGTATGGTCCTATCTCTTTGAAGTAAGTTTCCTGATTGGAAAAGTCAAGCCAAGTGTCTTGTTGCCTGTGAAGTGGGAATAATTAGGGATCCTACTCAGCCATTTCCCAGCAACATCTGTACAAAAACTAGCTTCTTCTCCTATCAATTGCAAAATAATATTCTTTCAGAAGAAATTTATCCTGACACTCACAAGTTCACAGATTTATATTTCTTTTCCTTCTTTAAAACGGTTATGTAACTTAAATATAGAAAAGCATTGTATTTATGCTAGTTGGCATCAAAGAATTTGGCATAAAAACAAAGAAAAGAACACATGTAAACGAAATGCTTAAATAGCACAGGAAACATTCTTTTAAGATCTTACTGGGTTAAATCAATATAAAAAAGGAATGAACTAGCACAAGCTATAATCATATAGCAAAAGCTATCATCCACCTATCATGGTATAACAAAAGGAAATGTCTCACAGTAGGTTTGATGAAACTATTAGGCCTCGGTTTTGATCACTCTGTTTCTCTAGAGATTCTGATGGGAAATAGGTGAATTAAGTGAGGACAGGGATCTCTCAACTATTCAAAATCACAAAGAAATAAAGAAAAGCTAAACCCCAAAGCTAGTAAAGACAGCTTCAGACACCTTCTTACATTCAATCCCTCTTTCCATTACTTCCATGTAATGCTTCAATTTTTAATTTTTTCCTTTTTCCTAACGTTACCATTATGTTACCTATGAGCTCCAGTTACTGGGGAACTTCATCTTCACTTAATCACCTTGTGGCCAACAGATCACCCCAGCACACAATACCCAGGGCTAACTTGTCTTGCACAGGAATGACTTCTGGGAAGAGTGGTGCTCCAGGTCTGCCATGGAGTTAAAGTGAGATCAAAGTCTATACATTTCTCAGCCACATCCATGAATTTTAGCCTCCTGAATGCTTTACTAAACACTGTGCTGATGTTCACCTCTGCAGAAGTCTTCCTTTTGCTTACAACGGCATGCCAAGCTCTTATATTTTACACAGATAAAGCAGAAACATTCTACAAGCTCTGCAGGTAGGGAAACAGACTTATTAGATCTCCAGTGATTAAATGTAAACCTGCAGAAAATTTGTGATAGACCAGAACCGTTCCTCCTACTTCTCCAGCAGCCTCTGTCCATGGACCTAAATTCCAGAGTAGCTCAAAGTGCATCCCAGGCATTTTAAGCTCTGGAGTTAAAAATTAATTTTGCCTAGCAACGTGCCCTTAAGTTATCTTACTTTGATGGAAGTTGTTTCAGTGATCCTTTTTGTTATAGAAGCAGCTTGGGCTCAGTATCAGCCATTTCATTTACAACTGGTACTGAAAGAACCCAGAAAAAGCTTCACTTGATCCATCCAACCCTGAATTTTCTTCCCTGCTTCCTGCACTAATCCTTAACTGAATATCACTGTCCCCATTTCCACCAGAACAACAATTCAAGGAAATTACTTGCTTTTTTACAATACAACACAATATATTAATTTCTGTTTTTCTTTTGACATCTGTGAGGATGCACAGAGTTCACTATGGGGTCACCAGCTGCAAATGTCACTTCTCGTATTTTTGTGGAGGTTCTCTTGACTATGTGCTTGTCTGCCATCCGGCAAGTTATCCTGCATTACTGTCAGTAGCTCCGCTTGTTTCCAAGGACAGAACATCTAATTGTTAATGATTACATGTCCAAAATTCAACAGCTTCATAACTACACTCCAACAAAACTAAAGATGCTTTGACAAATCCTTCACATATTCTATCTTCCCCAGTTTCACCCTATAAAAAACTGTCCTTTGAACTCCATCTTCCATGAAGAAAACCCTCCTGCACGTACTTCACACACACACACAGCTCTCTCCCAATCCTCAGCAGGGAAAAGGGACATGAATCTTATGTATAGAAAGAATTTCTTGTCATTTAAACAGATTTTCAGTGGGAACCATAAGAAATTTTGTGTATCACCCAAATAATGTGGTTCAGGATCAATATTCCTTTTTTTTTTTTTGGCCAAAACTCCTATTCTTCCTGAAGAAAAAGGAAGTCTTAAATTGCTTTTCAGCCACATTCCCCTCATCGGATAACCTGTCAGATCTTTGCTGATCACTTGCTATGCTGACACTGCTTTTATTTTTTTTGCTTGTTGAACTAATGCTTTTGTACTATTTTCACACGCTGTTCTTTGGAAAAACGCAGATTGTTTTCCCAGTCACACAGCTCCCATCATTACCTTAGCCACGAGTTGTGTACCTCTGTTTTGGCCACATCCCCTCATTACTTAGTGTAATTTATGAACTTTGATATTCATTCAGCTCCCATGCTTTCAACCAGAGAAAAACAGCCCACCAAATTCTTGCAGGAACTACAGTACCTGTCATTCTTTCTGTACTCCCTGGCACCCCTGTTCATTGCCCTTAAAAGAAGAAGAAAAATTAAGGTGGAGAGCATGCAACATCAATGGGTTCCCTTCTGCTCAAAAGACTATGTGAGTTTATTTTCTGTTCCTGGAGGAAAACCTGGACTTAGTTCCTCAAGGTGTAGCTAAGCATATCACCTGTGATTCGCATGTTCCTCCTTGGGACATTTGGTGGCCATGCCACAAAAGCAAAGCTCTAGGACCAGCCTTCACCAGACAGCTGATGCTGACTTCAGGTTGTTCACAGTAGGGTTATGCCGGCAGAACATGCAGTCTCAGGTTTCAGTGGTGCAGTGATTTCTCTTAGTTTCCAGCAGGAGGCATAACTCATAACTAGGATGTTCACAGAAGAGATTTTTGACAGAAATTGTGGCCATTTTTTATTTCCCTGCTACCTCTATTTGAAATCTCAGTTTGTCTTGATACTTTTTGAGTCATAATCCTTAAGAGTTTCTCAGGTCATTCGAAAAAATTACCAAGAACCCTAATAAAACTTGCAGAATTACATATCAAATTTTATTTTAATGGGGGATAAGTTAATTGAAACAAAGATGCTGAACTCTTAGGCAATTGTAAAGGAAGATATTAAGTCAACATAGTGAAAGGCTCATCTCCTCAACTTCCAAAGTAGTTATTTCTTTTGTCCTAGTGGCTACAGCTACAGCCTTTAGAAAAATCTCAATTTTATATGCTCTTTGCTTTCTCTCAGTTACTCTGTGGTGGTCAATCTGTTACTATTGAAAATTGAAGGGTCTGGCTAAGAAGTTTACCTTACCTAAAAGAACATCCCTTTTGACTAAAAGCTAACAGTCCATGATGGTTTCCAACTCCCCGCTTCTGAGCTAGGGTAACACCAGAGAGGGGGAGACACCATCTCAGTGTTCTTGCACTAGGGCCACAGTGAACAGGGTTTCTGGCTGACCTGCCCTCATTTGTACTCGCACTGTTACGCTCTTGGAGTCCCCAGACCCCGACAACTCTGTACCACATTTGTTTGGAACACAACAAAATCCCATCTTTCTCAGAGGTCCAAACAAATGAAACCAGTGACCTTATTTCATTTCCTTTTCCTCAAAGGAGCACTAATTTCAGTGCTGCATTGTAGCTGGCAGAACAGTATGTCTTACAAATGAAGCAGTGAGAAATAGCATTCCCAACATCGTATTGCATAATGCGAGACACTGAGATTTACTATGTTATTCACGAGCCTTAACATACTGTACTCATCTATTCACAGAGCACTGAAACCTCCTTTTTAGAAAAGGTTCCTACATGTCCCATGCAAACAAAGATGACATTTACGAGTTTTACCATGAGTCTTTTTTCTCCTCAACTAATTTTGTCGTGGTAGGAGTATGTCACTTATTTATGGCATGCATTTGGGCGGAGTGTGGGGTTTTAATCACCAACTCAAAGAATTTTTGTTGTTGGACATTTTGGCCAAGGCTGTGTTCATTTAAGAGTGGTTCAGAATTAGTAACACTGAGGAGTCCAACTGGAAGCACTTCAGGAATACCTGTTTCAGGACACTTCTAATTAATCTCAGATCAGACACCCTGAAGATAGAATCCTAATTATGGGTCACTTAACAATTGCCTTGGACAGTGACCTAATTTTTAATGCTAAAATGGTATCATCTATTTTATTGCTGCTGAGAAGGAAACAAAGTAATTAGTTGGTGCTTTTTAACAGGACAACCAGCAACTTAAGTTTCTTTTACAGGGAAGTAGTAGAAATTGCAGAGTTATCTGCAAATAAAGCTTCACTGAATTGCTTCTCCGCTGCCAAAAATAGGCCCCCATTGCACAAAAAGCAGAGGCTGATGGGAGAGAACTGTATTATTAAAAAGCTAAAATGTGTATGTTATTCCACTTTTTCATGCAAACATTGCTTCTCTTTCACAGCCTTAGAGACAGAGTAAGAGCATCTCATTTGAAGGAAACCTTCCCCCCAGTTGCTTCGGAGGAAGGAGTAAAATAACCAGTACAAGCCTACACAAACGAAGTTAAAAAAACCCAATCCCCTAGAAGTCAAATACCTTAGACTTTTTGAAAGTCTGGTTACCTTCTGACCAAATTTTCTACCAAATACTTGGCCAGATCTTTAGGTGGTCCAAAATAAGCATTGATGAAAGTCAAGTGACAACCACCGGCACTTCATGAACAAAAAGCCAGCAGTCTGGGTGAGGATTTGAGAACTGCACCAGAGGCACTAAAGATCAGTAACTCTCCCACTGACTGCAGTGGCCAACAACTGCACACAGCTGAAAATCCTGCTCCTGGATGGAAACAGAAGCATAGGCAATAAAACACCGGAGCAAATCTTGCGTGACAAGATTGCTTCTTTTACAAAGAACCATAAAATTAGAGGATTAAGGGTACACAGTGAAATTAATCTAGTTAGATTTTAACCAGGCAGCTGGTGTTGTACCTCAAAAATCTTAATTTAAAAACTAATTCAAATTGATTTGAACAAAAAACAAGGCCTTTTGAATTTAAGCTGTAAAGAAAGAATAACAATAAATGACAGTGTTTCAGTTTGAAGGAAGGTGTCTCATCAGTTACTAAAAGAATTTTTTAAAAATATCTTCCTTAAAAGATCTGTGATAGAAAAGACAGCATACTAGTCACAGATTTAGAAGTGGTAATGAAGTGGAAGAAATTCTGATTACTGGCAGCAGAACAGGAACACAAAAATCTAAAAACTGAATCTCAAGCATAAAACTCGCAAAATTTATCCCAGAAATAATTTGTTCATAAGTTCAAAATTTCACTTAAAAAAACCCCCAAAACTATTTGTAGCAGGAAATTTTGAAAACGTGAGCCAAGTCTGTTACATACATGTGTAAAATCCCAGAAATACCCAGATGACAGCTCAGAGATGCCACATCTCCCCTTCACTTCCGGCTGTTAGTCAGAAAACTAAAAACAACAGTTTAAAGGCCAGGAAAATTAAGTATCTCAGTAAGTCTTGCTGCAAAACCAGCATCCAGCTACAGCCCATAATACCCACAACTTGAAGACACTGTCTTAAACAATGCCTGTTTAAAAAAGTATCCATGAGAAGGTGCAGTCACACTAGGCCATTACAAAATATTTGAGAACACTCATACAAACACAATTCTTGTAACCATTTCAAAAGCATTCACTGTTCCTTTTATTTACATTCTATTATCATACATATGAGAAGCCACTGCAAATATGCATGCAGTAATGTATTTGCACAGTTCCTTCAAAAAGGCTTTGTGAGCTTGGAAGACTTTCTATCCAAGAGCAAGAACATTCTGTGCAATCAGTGACCAAACGCACAGTGCAAATAACAAACTGCAAACAGCAGACAGAGCAACTGACAGGCTGAAACAAACAATTTTGAATAATGGGTAAATTAATGGAAATTGAAATCTGTTCACATATCATTTATGGATATAACGGCTAAAATTTCTGCATAATAAAGTTTTGAAGTAAGTATTAGAAAATACAACAGGAAAAAGATGGCTACCAGGCTACCAAGACTGGAAGATTATTCATTTTTTTTTCCCCTCAGTTTCTTACAATTATACAGTCTAAGACAAGAAAAACACAGCTCCACTGGATGAGTAAGTTACATAAAAATGTAGGATTTCCCCTTCTTTCCCATTTTATTGCAAGGTGCATATTTTTCAAGAAGTGCAAATAGAAACTCAGTTAACGTCAAAAAATATCAGGATGAAGAGCATCTTGAAGAGCTCAGATTGGATATTTCTTTGATCATCAACTTGACCTTTGCCTACTAAACAGCACAGAGATAAGGAATGACAGATCAGCTGTCTTCACAGATGAAAACTAAAGGACATCAAATACAATCACCAGTGCCACATAAAAATCTTCAAGTGGGACACTGGCTGCAGAGGGTTACATGGATTCAAATAACTGCTCAACAAGTTGAGAGGTATCACAGGGAAACACAGCACAGTTCTTACAATGTACTGACACCTCTGAGTTAGGAAGTCCCTCAATTAAAAATGCCTCCTGGCAAGGGAAGAGTGAAACCATGCCATGAATGTCCTGCATCTCCAAGATGAGATTCGCATGCCACACCAACGTTTAGAACTCTTCTTAGGTCCTTATAACCGATGCATTTATAAACAAAAGAACTAAGACATCTAATGCACATTTTTTTCCTTCCTAAAAATCAACAAAATAATAACACCGTAAGAAACTTCAAACATTTCAGTGGTGGTTGTAATTTCAAGAAGCACGATCAACAACTTAAATCTACATTGCAAATCTGGCCCAATGCTGAACACTGAAGCAGCAATATCAAAAGATGCAGCTCTGAGTCTGAACAACTCAATGTCACATTTGAATTTTATGCTGCTCCGTGCAACTCCCCCTTGCCTTTGTATTAGAAGCTTTTAAATAAAAATGTTGTTCAAAGCGATGCTATCAAACTTTGTTTCCCTGTTACTATAAGAAAATTTATCCTAAAAAAGCTGAAGACAGTCATCACCCAACTAAAACTTTAATCAGGACAAAGCAAAATTTAAGAGGACAAGCAATTCATCTGGGTTGGGCTGTACCTGACTAGACAGACGGCATTAAGATTTCTTTCAGGGTTCAGGAACTGTAGACAGCACAGTTTCTAAAATACTTTGGGAGGGCTGGTGTATATTAACCAGTAAATAGTTACTAGTGAAGCCCCAGAGGTATGTTCCAATAAACCAGTTAAACACTACATTTGGGTGCCTAAATCAATACTGTGGTAGCGAGCCTGTGCTTACAAGTCTGTATTTGGCAGACAGTTGACCAATTCCGGTTTGTAACTCTGACATCAACACTACTAAGAGCACTAATTAATGTAGCTTATATTCTTCTACTTCTCAAACAGCAAGCTTCCTGCCTTGCATTTCCAACAGGGTAGAAGCATCTGTTCTGAAGATGAAAAGTGACATTTGCTTTTAAGTTCTTTGAAATAATCCCCATGCTTTTCAGAGTGTAAGGACTAATGCTTTTTGTCAGTTTGGATGTTTCAGGATCCTGTTTTGGTGAGCTACATTTCTGTCACGTCTTTTTTCCTGGATAAAATAAAAGTAAATCCCAAAGCAACAAAGCTTGTACAGATGCAAAGCCTTGAGAGGTGTATTCCACTCCGTCCATCCAAACTACACTCTTTTGGATACAGTGTGACTTCAGACAACCATTACAGGGGTCTTCACCCAAAGATTACTAAAAAACCTATTGTGTTCTACTTACAGTTCAGACTGCCTGTGAGGAAAGCACTGTGGCTGCTTAGAGGAGAACCCCTGTGATTTGGGAACATGGTTTTTGTGGGTCTGGTCCATGATTAGAAGTACAGAAAGAAAAGTATCGACACAGCAGCTTCAGGCCAACACTGGTGGCCTGCGTGTGTTCCTCTTCAGTGCAATACACTAAGGCACAAGGCATCCTCCTCCCCAACCACGTAAGAGGTGAAGTGATTTACTCGTCACAAGGATTGGACGCAAAGGGAATGTACATAATGCTGAGAGACTGACTAGGACTCACTGACTCACCATCTTTTAAAATGGAGTAGGGCCACGCAAATGCAGTTATTTCTGCAGCACCTGTATCTATCATGTCTGGACTGATGCCTGTTCAGGTGGTCTGAATATGTACTTTTTAACTGTATCTTTAAATACTAACTGGCACCAAACACTTAATTCAGTTTCCCATCTCTTTTCTCAAATAGTAATAGACATTTATATGTGGCACTTGAGCCAATCCTGTCTAAATAATGTGACACAGAACAAAGAGGTTGTCGAGAAAAACATGCACAGAATGGTACTGCTATCACATCTCATGCTACTGCATATGTGTCCTGGTAGGAAACACTTCAAATACAGCCCAAGTACTAAGATAAGACTTAAAGCACAAGGAGGAAAGAATTAATATGCACTAGAAGGTATGGTAAAAACAAGCAAGGCAAAATTCTTTCCCTGAAATTAAAAGTATAATTACTTTGGTGTGAAGTTTCACACATCTCACAGATATTTTAACAGCTGCATGTCTACTCCTCTGAAATGCCCCCCTGTTGTAAACACGTCTCCATCCTTGATTACCAGTAATAAGACTGAAAAAATTTCAAATAATACAAACTCCATAGGAGCCACAAAATTCCCTCTGTTCCATTTCCACCTAAACATCTGTTTCTCCAGTCACAGACACAAAGGACAAGGACTAGAAGATAGGCTATTCTACCATTTAGTCTTCATAAAGTAACTGAAAACTCAAAGGTCACCAGCCTTGTGATCGCTATCTCGTATCAAATAAAAAACTCCCATCACCTCGCAGTAATTGTCTGCTTCTCTGGCAGTATGAAGAAGACTCTAATAGCTCACTGTATTTCAGACTCTAAGGCAAGAGCCAAACTGCTCAGCTTGGGAAAGATGGAATGGAAAGCAGTAAAAAAAAAAAAAAAAGGACAGGAGAGTTCTAAATTATTTCTACACTTACCTCAGAGTTAATATAGTGATCTTTCAGAAGGGAAAAGAAGTTAAAAGGCAGTACATGCCATCACAATAGACTAAAGGCATATAGATACAACAGTCCTTCAGGAAAGCAAACAGATGACAGTCTGGATTATCTGTCCAAGAGCACAGCTAACATCTGTGCTATTTTTTTTTAATTGCAAAGCACTTTTGTGCAATGCTTGACTGATCATTATTTTATATATTCACAGCTGAAGAAGCAGTTTCCCTCAGACAAGAATATCCTGCTGCCTGGCATTTGTACTTTTTATTAATATCCCGATTACATTACTACTGATGACCAAGAAGTGGAATAAAGTTTTCAGTAAGAAATACGGCCATGCCAAATTATCTCAGATTCTAAGATGTTCAGTCTACACAGTCTTGAAAAAGAAAACTATTTACATGGCATAATAAAGTACTTAAAGATCACAACAATCTTGAATAGAAGGCAAAATAGAAATCAAACACCAAGTAAATGGAACAAGTTTTCTGTTGAGTAGGTTTGACTGACAAGATCATCCTTACTTGCTGTACTTGCTGTCAAAGAGTGACAGTCCACGCTGAGGTGGCTGAACAAGCAGTGAAATAAAAACTTACTGTCAAAGGAAGTAAGAAAACTTAACTACCACCAGTTGTCAGTGTACCAGCCTTACCCTCTTGTTCTTAGTCAATTCTAGTTGCTTTAAAACTTTGCCAATCTAGAAGACACATCAGGTTGATCAAGAGTACAAGACAGAACTGACAGCTGACAGGCTCATAATAGCCCCTCTTCATGCAGCCAAAGACATACCAAATGGGAACAAGAGATGAATTTAACAGACCCCAACACCATCTTGCATGGGTAAGAATATGAAGTTATTTGCTGCTCTGTACTATTTGGATATTATCCACCTACTGCTTGATGCCTCTGGAAGAGCAGCTGCCCAGATGACTAACACTGACTCCCACAATAAAGAAGACAACACTCCAGATGCTATGAAAGAACAACACAGGGAACAACGAAGAACAAAACATTTTCATGTCACATCTTAAAGCCAGAAAAATTACACATCCCATTTACTTCCATCCTCTAGAGACTTATTTAATCATTACTCAATAATGCCTGGTGGCAAAACTCTCAGGGTTTTGGTTTTTTGTTTTGTCAAGGACAATTACTATAATTTATCTCTCATATACAACTTTACCAGATGATGGTTGAGATTATTAACAAAAATGTGAATGCTGCAGCATGCACTGCTCCAACAGGAAAAGATAAGCAGACAAAAAGTCACAACTGTTCAAATACAGAGTTCAAAATAGCCCAGATATGGCAATATCCCAAGGGCTGACTTTACTTAATGAAACTATGCACTCCTTGTAGCCAGTACACTTAAGAGACCTGACTGAGAAAGCCCACTGTTAATCAGAGCAACTATAAAATTATGTGCTAGCATTGTTAAAATACGCTATTTTAACCAGTTCTATACATGTGTATATACTTTAGATTATTTTTTGTTATTAATATGCCCATTCACTTTTGCTTGTTTCCCCTACAATTACCTGTCAAACACTGACACCTTCCCATATTCTTGAGCAGCCCCAGTGACTGCAGTTCTGTTTACCTGCTCACCAAAGCACTGTTGGGTGGCTGAAGAATAGAAGAGTCTTACCCTTGACGCACCTTTAAGTTTTAATAGCGATATATTAAAGCCTGTAGGCCTGTTTAGCACTCCTGAAGAAAGACAATCACAAGAATCATGCACTCAAGCATGAGCATGTGTTTTCAGTGAATGATTCTCACACACATCCCAAGTCTCTCCAATGCTAGTCCACAGAGCATGCAAGTGTTGCACCTCTGGTCCCCCGTCCTTCGATTTTGGAACTGAAGCAAGCTGTGCTTCTTGAGAGAGACAGATCAAGCCATCAGCCAAAACAGGAGCTTCTTGGTCCATCTCCCTCACTCCTTGCATAGCTTGGATCCTGCTAGCAGCCCTCCCAAGCTTCTGTTAGCTACTCATCCAAAACAAGTGAGGGAAGGAACTTCATGCAATGCCTCATTGGTGGGAAGATGGCTTCTCTTAGGGAAAAGACAACTTGTATTTCTGCACTTCTTTGCCCCCACTTCTCAAATCAGTCTCAAATGCTGACCACATGGAGAACGACGCTTTGTGAAAGAACAGTCTGTCCCTTCTAACAAAGGGTGACCAACAGATAGTTCAAGCCACAATGTCTGGGAATGAGCCAACCAAATTCCTGCCTCTCCTCCAGAAGAGATTTAAAAAAAACCCCAAACAATCCAATGCATCTCAGTTACCACAATCAGAAATTACATGATGGTCTTACAACAAGGGACATAACAGATGAGATGCTGTAACACAAAAGCTCTTCATAAATATGCTACATACAGTAGCTTGAAACACAATCATCATTTTAACAGCTATACTGAAATGTTTTTTGCAAGTAGTCGACAGTTAACGTCAAAACAGAAAAATACAAATTATTTCAAGTTTTCTTCCTTCTGAAAAATGTTTGGTAAATGCTATGACAGGTTTGTTTCTCTCTTTGAATGCCAGATGCATTCAACTAAATGTAAAGAAAACTCTAAAACTCAACTTGAGGTCTTACTTCTCCTGGATCATCACTATGTTTTAATAAAGATGTATCTAGCCAAACTACATAATCAATTTCTCCCACACAGCCACTGTGGATAAGTCTTGTACCTGTTTACACATGGGCAAGCAAGGTAGCCTTCGACAGATTTACAAAAATGAAGCTGAGCATCAGGGTAATAGAAAGCCTGCCTTGACTCGCACATTAACGATTTGTAAGAAAAGCAGGAAAGCACCAGTCCAGTTCTGATCTCCTACCAGTCTGCCTGGGTGGTCAGGGGCAGGAAGTGACTACAACCCTGGAATGCACGTAACAAACCAAACACTCTGCGTAAATTCTTTCTACTTTGTTGAAACAGCGGGCATTTCCCTCGAGTGTCAGTATCAGTCCCAGTGATGGGCAGTCACTCCCCTTGCCATCCTGGCAAAGGGGAGACTGGTGTCTATCAATACAAGGCAGTCATCTTTACTTCCACGGGACAGCTGCAGAGATCACGACAAAGTAGCAGGGAAGATAATGGCAGGGGGTTTGGATAATGCCCAAGGCAGAGGGCTTGGAAGCAGAAGATCTTAAAGGGCCCTTCCAACCCAAGTCATTCTATGATTCTGTGATACAGCAGTATGATGTTGTACTGGACTGATGAAATAGCTGGTCAAACACTGTGCACCCTACAGAAACCAAAAGGATAAGGCTCCTCTACAGGACACAAGAGTGCTTGCAGTACAGATGGACCTAAGACGCAGTAAGAACAGATTTTAACTCACCGGAAAATTTAGAAGGTATTCTGATTTTATTTTAAACTTAGATAATCAATAAACACAAAGCACATGGCTGTAGATTTTTCTTAAACTTAATAATCTTTGAAAATTCCTTTTGTCCTTCTTTCATGCATACAAACCCATCCAAATTCAAGATCCTCAGAATCTGATCAGTTAAGTTTCTTTCTCCTTGGGGCAAGGGGTACTAATTAGGTGAGCTAGTGAGATGTCAGCACACAATCTAGGAACATTTGGGTGGATGTGATGGTTTGCATGAAGCTCAAAATATGCCTCAGGCATTGAAGGGTGGAACATGAAAGCAGAAGAGGAGGACATGACATGATGGACCCTGCACAAGCCTTTTCAGATAATTTGAAATCTTAACTGAATCTATGTCCCTGTAAAACAATCACTCAAAAAAGCCCTGCTCTTCCAAATGACTCCAGTTTTAAGTGCTAGGATAGATACTCAAAAGTAGTCAGCACTCATCAAGTTCTGCTACAAATAAGTTTCTGCAGTTATCAAAGGGATCAACATTAGGACTGATGCAGAGCAGTTATAAAAAAAAGAATCTGAAATGCCATTTCTTCTTCCCATAGGATTCATGTTTATTGCTGTTGTTTACCAAAAAAGGCAAAACATCAGGCTGAAATATCCAAGTTCCAGGGCAGCTAGACTTCCAAGCCACTATTTTGCTGGCAAAAGCTGCTGAGCATAAGAGAAAGGTAGAATTCATTGCACACCCTGTATCACAGCCTGAGTCCTTCTACCATGCTCCCAGCAGCAGAAACAGATTTCTGGAGAGAGAGTTCTGTGCCAGCAACCCATACCCCAAGGAAACAGGATAAGAGGTTGCCTCATGGTGCTTGAATTCAAGGGGGGAACTACATTCTCTCATATATGGCCACTCTTTCCTCCTCCCACTCATTCCCTGACATCAAACATCTCCTACCCAGTCTTTCCATCCTTCCTGAACCCAGCTCATCCTCCTCATCAGCTTTGATTCCACAAGCAGACTTTTGCTAACTAGAGAATGCAGAGAAAGGTTGGGTTTACCACCTGTCCCGGTCAAATCAGTTACTGTTTTCTTGGGCCAACTTTAAATCCAAGATGAACAGGGAAAACTTAAAGTAACTGAATGTCCTTAAGTCTCTGTGGAACACGTTAACTTGGCACCTTGACCAGCTACCGATCATCCATTTTATTTCAAGTACAACCAATAGTTCTCCACATTCTCTTCATGTAGCCTGAATGCCAGGATGAACTCCCAAGTCTGAAAGATTCTCCTTCAAGAGGCCTGCAAAGGCTTCTGTTTAGTCACTTCCCTTCCCATAATGTACCACACACAATCTAGAGGCATACAGCTCAGCTAAGGAACACAGAGGCTGGGAAAAGAAGGAAAAACAAATCCACCACTACTCATCTTAACTGTCATCAAGATGTTTACATTACTCCAAATAGATTCCAAAGCAAGGTCTAAGCTTTGCTTTTTAAATTGGTTTCATTACTTCTCCCAGCCTCCCCTATTTCTCAGTTTGGACAACAGCTGGCATTTACAGCAGTCCAACCAGCCGCATTATAAAGCGTACATCCAAAATGTAGCTCAGAGAAAAATCTGCAGAGACAGCTAAGACTTAAAAACTCCATCTCATAGATGGTGTGTAGGAGGTGGAAAGAAGCACTGCTAAATCTGTTACCTTTCCTGTGAACGATGAGCACACCACCCCTTCCAAAAATAGACTACAGAGGAAACATTATGCTGGTGACTGTGAAAAAGCAAGCTCACTACTCTGGCTCAGACATCAGGTCAGCTGTATGTGAACACATGCCCTCCTTCAAAGCTACTGGAATAGCTATTACTGAGGTTTTTTCTAAAAATTAAACACATGGAATCGATTGGAAATAACAGCACTTAAAAAAAATGTATCCTCATTTCCGGAAGCTGTTTTATAAATTCCAAGCTAACAAAAGGCAACAACTGACATAAGGCTCCTAGTAAAAGTTTCCATCTTCCACCTGTTGGTCTGACAACGCTGTGCTGCATTCAGTCACAAGAGCCATCACTAATCCCTCCTGCCTTCACCTTTTAAACTTTTGCTATGCAAATACATGCTCATAAAGCCTGTCTCCACGCTGTGGACAATGAAGAGTTTAGCTGCTAAACGCACTGGTCCAGCACCATCAAATACAACAAATGCACTTCAGAAAAATTTCTAAGACCACAGCAGGAACGAGGAGAAGGGAGGAAATCTTTCTTCCATCTGAAGATCTGTGTGAAGCCAGTGACTTCATTCTTGACCTGTTAGAATAATTTTCTCCAGAGAGGGAAATTAATTCAGCCTCCAGCTCTGTTTGATCTCTGACCTTTCTCTATGAAACAATTTACATACAGTATGTCTGAACTCAGTCAGTTATATCTTGGGGGATTTGTAAGATGATCTGTCACATGCACAAAATTAAAAATGACCCAGCCATTAAAACTGATGCTACTAGGAATCTGAAAAGAATCATTTGTTCAGATCAACCATATGAAGTATTAGCTAAGTCAGACTGGGGTTAAACAAGCATCTTTGAGTGCAGTTCTTACATGGCTAAGATAACGCTGGTTGTTAAGTAATGAACTGAAGTGTTTGATGCCACCAGAGTAATGTTATTATTTTTAATTGACATAAGTATATTCATTAGGCAAAGGATAAGTGTTTCATGCACACATTATCATCTATAAACTGGATTATGGATATAAATTCTACCAAACTGGCCAGCAATGGCATACACGATTACAATTAAACCACACATTTCAATACCTTTAAAGTAGTAACTTATTAAAAATTATTAGCTTAATAATTAAAAACACTTCAAATTAGAAGCAATCAGAAGCTCACAGTGAGTTCTCAACACCAGAGATGTTAACAGGTTTTACAGTTTCCAGCCTCCTTCCTAAAGGCTCACACAAAATCAAGAGAACCTGAAAGTCTAAAAAGTGCTCTGTAACCCAGCTCAGTTGCCCTTGTAATTTTCCTTCTCCAAGCATATTTTGCATTACAACTTGTAAAAATAATTTTCTTTAGATGTGATAGCTTGTTTCAACCACTGCTTCTTCCCTTCTTCATCTTGAATGGACATTCCCTGTTACAAATACTGTCTCTATGGATAACAAGAGATTTCTTGTGACTGACACTCAACCTGACACCTTAATTGACTTTTTCACACCACTCCAGGGCAATGCATGTCCGTTTAGACCACAATAAACCCTTTGGGCCTTAAAAGCATCACAAGGAATTAGCAAGGAAAAAAAAATCCACATATCTTTCTTACATATAATAGCACATGAAGAAAGAACTGCATTACGCAAATAAAAGGTATAGCAGAGGTCAGCCAAAAAAGCCTAGAGCCTTTACTTCATCCACGGCCCCTGAGAAGAAATACGCATGGCTGACATGCACATAATACTGGCAGGGTATCAGCTGCTCTAGGTGATGCCCCTTCCCCACAGGATGGAGTGGGAGGTGGGACAGAGGGATTAAGCTGCTTCAAAGGCACAAATCCTGGTTTATGTGCTTCTGAAGGAGAAGCAGTTACAGACAGCTCCTCTTTCTGTTCATAGCTAACCCACCGAGCAGGGTGAAAGCAGTTCTTTACTGGCTGCGTCTCCTCCTCTCGAGCCTCATTTTGACTTTTCTGACCCATGCCTGGCAAACCTCCAGGACATGTGCTAATAAAGCAAAAGGAAATAGCTCTGAAAGCTAACACCAAAAGCTTGGAGGGCAATCAATATGTCCAATACACTTCAGAATGAGGCTTTCTGCCTGCTTCACTTTCGCAAAAAACATGCTTTTTTGAAGGACAACTTCAGCAGCTTACACCTCCAGTTTCCTCACAGGGAATATTTTGCATTAGACAAGCCACTGGCAAAAGAGACGGTTGCAGCCTAAATGTTCAGATGCATTTCTGAGACCTTCAATGTAGCTTTGTCCAGTAACAAATTCCAGTGTCCAGATATATCATGGAAGCTTTTGAAACACTCTGAGACAAGTACTTAAAAACTGAAAAATTATTACCAATCATCTTTATCAAGGCTACTTAACTCCCTCTAACAAAAAATTAACACAGTTGAAAGCAGGTGAGAGCCAGAGAGTTTAATGACAGTTTACTGTAGAAAAGCTGGGTCATCTCTTCTCCTTCATTATGTCCTAGCAGCTTCAAGAAAGCCCCAGACATCCGCGGACTATGTCCAAGCTTTTACCTATTACTCCACAGATTCTTTAGGAAGTTTTATCAGTGGTTAAAATAGCCACTAAAATGCTGTATATCATATGACACTAATATTTGCTGATCATCACAAATACTCTGATAAAATCTTTCTTTTTACTCATAGTAACAACAGCACTGCCAGCAATTAGGTAGTCCCAATAAAGCATCCCACCTTACTTCTTTCATCCTCCTTCTCCCTCTTAACCTACAGGGTTTCTTTGGGAGGGAGATGACATTGGATTGACATTCTGAAAATTACAGATTAATCTCTATCTCCACAGGGACGTATTTACTCCACACTTCAGTTCTTGAAGTTTATACAGCCCTCATCATCACATCAATCCAAGACCCCAATTTGCTACTCATGCGTATTAAACATCCCACTGCAGTGCTTTGCTGAAGAGACTGGCAGACATAAACACACATTGCAGTGCTTTACCAATATGTCATTTCAGCACCATAAACTTTCACTGCTAGCTAAAAAAACCTGCCAGCTGCAGTCCTGGGCTTTTACAGCATCAGCAAGTCACACCAGCTACCATCACAAATCCTCTGGAGACAGTGACTTCCAGATAGGCACAGAATGAATCACATTTAAGCTTCTTACCTTCCAAGGCTTACACACTCCTTCTTGGCCAGCAGAGGAAAGGAGCACTGAAACATGGCAGAAGACGCTAAGGAGACACTTATAGTAACCTGCTAATATTTGGAAGCTTGTAAAACCTTTACCTTAAGTTGCACAAAAATGCCACTTTAAAATCTGCCCAGTTATCATGGGTTACACGAAACTACTTCCCATCTGAAATTGCTGAATCTTTCACGCAAAGCGGGAAAGAACAGGAATAGTTAGCATGAATATATATCATCCCCAAATGAACTTAAAAGTATTCTTCTCACCAGGCAGCACCTTCCCAAATATTTAGCACAGGGTTGGCAACTATTTAGAACAGGGAAAAAAATAAAATTCTGTGAGTACTGCATGAAATCCCATAGATGGACGCATAGGAAAGACTAGTACACTATGAAATGGAACTGGTCCCATAGTTAGCCTGAGAGAATTCCATAATGCAATGGCCATAGCTACACAGGGGAGATCAACACAGCAGCCTGGAATGTGCTGTGGGGGCATACTAGGTAAGTTACACAGAAACAGGAGATGGAGGATATAGGAGGTAGAAGGGAGATCAGAGTAAAGAAGAGGGAGGAAACAGACTCTAGACAAGAAAAACCCTTATAATAAATGCAAAAGGCAGTCTCCTGGTAAAAGGATGGGGAATTTACTTGGCTTTTCCCTCATAAGTTAAAGAAAAAGAAATTAAAAATTGTGCTCTGCTATTTGTAGATATTACAAATATTATCTCATTAGCATGACATGAACAATTTCTGATGGAGAACGTGTTTACCGTTCTATCAGCTGGCAAACAATTCTTGTTCTTGGAGACCAAGGGAGATAGGCATATTCAGTTTAAGATGGGGGTACTTAATTTCTTCACAGTCAAAGATAAATCTGAGGTTAAGCAATTGCTAGAAAACAAAGAACAATATGATGCCACCCAAAATCTCCCTAACTCAATCTCTCCACAGGTAATTAGGAATACATTATGGTCAGTAGTGAAGGCAGCAGCTAGACCCCGAACATCATCTGCACTAAAATGTTATCTCACAGCATGGAAGCCACTAGGAAACAAGGAAAACTCGCAAGACCTTTATATTAAACTGACATTTGCTCCTGAATTAATGAAGAGCAACACTCTCCAGGATATTGTGATAACAGCTGACAAGTTTTCTTTCCTCAAGCTCTGCTTAAGTCACAGATATCAATGTATAGAAATGCTTTGACAGAAAGAACATAGTCTTCCTCCAAATACTGCTATTTTGCTCTCTGAGAAAAAATACTGGCAACATGCCCCATAGCAGGAAAAGTATTTTCTCTGCCAACCAGGGAGGTCAAGTGTAAGTTGCCATTCAAAGTTCCACCAGCACTTCAACACACTCTTCAACAAACACAAGAACTCTGGCACTTCTATCTACAGTCACCCATCTTCCACTGTCTGTTTTTTTCCCCCAAGTATTGTTATTTTCTGTGCATATTCATGTCCATCTTGCCCAGCTTAATATTTCAAACAGTGGTGTTCAAAGTGACATAAAATTAATCTACTCATATTCAGAAGTGCTACCAGAATGTGCACATACCTGCCAAGAAGGAAGCGACAGGTAAGAAACTCTTATAAAGCAAGAGAAAGGTAGAAGAAAAACATCGTATTTCCTTGCTAGCTTTGCGACCTCTTTACCCTTCCTATTAATCAGCATATTTTCTGTGGGCATCATTAGCACATTTCATCAAATAAAATTTCCTGTAAACACTGGGAGTCTGCTTCACACACTCCACACTGTTCTTTACCGTGCCATTAGGCAGTATCAACATATACTAAGCTACATATGGGAGGCTTGCCCATGTGGAAACACCAAGAGAAAACAGAACTGCATTAATGAAACTGCATTAAGTGGCCTCGGCTGCAACTGTAATGTGTTTCCAAAATAAATTCAAACCACTAAATCAAAGCCACTTGCATTCCAACACTCAGAATTCATACTGGATTGTAACACAATTTCAGAGGTCTACTGACGTTCATACCTCTGTACAACCTAGATGATTCATGAGCTTTCTCATAAAAAATAATACATGCGCTGTCATGAGGAGGAGATTGGACTGTGTACATAAAGCAGATTCAAAACTTTAGTATCACCTACCTGAAGGTGCCTTATGATTCATAACAAATCAAAGTTTGCTGTTTCTAGAATATGGACTAGCTTTATAGAATGAATTTTTTACAGATATTTTAGTACAACACACCATCATTAATTCTGAGATCAGTAAGAAAAGCTCTACCAAAATAAATCAGTCCAGCTACGCTACAATCAAAGAGATATGTCAGCTCAGTGACAGTTCCACTTCCTTCAAGAATTTAAAGAAACAGCTAACAAAGGCTTTCTCTTAAGAGGGTCTTCTGTGAATCAGCTCCTGAGCAATGCAGATCCCCTAATGGGAAGTCTACCCCTCATTCTTCCACTCTCAATCAATCTACAGACATTAAAAAGGAAACATCACTAATAGCTGCTAAATATCCTTTTTGTTTTGCAGCAGTCAATCATACATTATGCATAGATCAAGAATAAAACAATAAGGGAAAAAGAAATATCCACCTCAGACTATGCGCTCTGCACATTATGATTCAGATAGAAATTTGAAAGTGAGTGTTGTCTGACTGATGCTCAGCTGTGACTGAGCAGGCCTTCTCCTAAAAATCACCTAAACCATTTCGGTCTCCTTGAGGAAGACTGACTGTGTGCTAGTTATCCCAGCAGAAACCATGCTGTGCAAGCTTGCAGAGCCGGGCTGATGGAGCTTTGAGCAACCTGGTCCACGGGAAGGTGTCCCTGCTTGTGGCAGGGGGTTTGGAACTAGACGATCTTAGAAGTCCCTTCCAACCCACACCATTTTATGCTTCCAAACCCCTGCTGTAATTGGTCCTACACATCAGCCAAGAGTGTCACATCAAAACAAGGCTGAGGCCCGCCCTGAACAACCAGAAATCCCATCTCTCTGCATTGCACAACAAGACAAACTGGCACTGCTTGCCTCAGGTGTAAAGGGTTAGACCTGCAACTGCCTGGCAGGCTTGCTAGGGATCTAGATAATTTAATATATTTAATCAAACTTATCCATTCTCCACTGTGACTTTTATCAGAGCCATAAAGGGTAAGAAGTAGTTGAGGTGGGCAATTAGATGCTGCTGTGCCCCTACTGCCTGCTTGCTCTACAGTATCTACAAAAAAGCATCAACTCCAGAAGTTAACTGCCATTTCTGCATTTGGCATATCATAATCTTACTGAAGTTTCCTTGATTAAATCAAGGCTTGATGTTTTGCTCACGCTAAAAGCTCTGGGAGATCAATAAACCTGCTTATTCCAACTAAAGAACAACAGCTTAAGTCTCATGCAACTTGCACTTACCAACCTGCTTTCCTTGGGGTGTATTAGCCTTTTGGGACACACCTGCCTAATGGCAAAAAATGTAATGCAAAGGTGAAAAAAACTCTCCTTTCTTCCCTTTCTGAATAAGGAAACTGGTCATCTCTGCTCCACAGCCTTTCCTTTGTGTTTTTAGCCAACAATGACTAACCTATAGACTGGAAAGATGGGGAATTGTGACCCTTCAATAAGCCAAGCATCCTGTACAGTATACTGAACATAAAGATGGTCAGAGAACAAAGAGATCTCCATATTCTATCAAAATACATAGCTCCACCTACAACCAAGTCCTGCAATGATTAGACCTGTTTCTAGAATCTTATTTACAAAAAAAAGTACATCAAAAGATTAATTTTAAAAGTTTCAGGAATTTTCCCTGTGGCACATCAGTATTATGGCACTGTAGAAAGAATATACACTGAATAGATCTCAAAAAGATAAAAAGAGACAAAACAAGAAAATGTGTGTCAGAGCTTTTTCAGTTACCAAGCTGGATATTTTTATTTTATGCAGGTAACAAGGAGAGCACCAAAGCAGTCTTGGGGACTGTAATGTTGGTATTCAGACTTTAGGGGCTGACACCCAAGATAACTTAAGTTGAAGTCAAATGTCAATCCTAAGATTCTGGTTTATTTCTGCATAAGATTTCTACAGAAGGGCTTCTAAACTGATCTCTGTTTCTAAAATCAAAGTGTAAAGCACAAAACCTCAAGATTTCATATTCACCTTTTTTTGGTTTTTAAACTACAGGAGGTAATCAAAACTTCTTTGGGAACACCCAGGAATCTCAATTTGCAGCAAGACCAATCAGGAATCTTTAAAAGAAGAGGTGTCACTTACATTTAAAAAAAATCAGTGTTTAATAAAGAAGAAAAATATTCTTCATTATGCCACTGAAAGACAAATTTTCCAAGACATTCACAGGATTTGCATTCCTTAATCTAATAAGATTTCTCAAATGAACAAGTAGCAGCTGACTGGAGTACACCACAATGTTTGGTGTCTTAATCAAAACTGAGTTGCTCTCACCAGAATTAAAATGTGTTTCATCATGTCTTTAGCCTCAGCAATGTGCTATGTCTCATGGCTTCCCTGTAAGAAGGATCAAAAAGGCTCCTTCATATTTGTATATTTGATTATGGTGATTCCCCAAAGTGGATTCATTCACCCTGGTTCTAAACAAAGTGTAATGCCCATGGAAAATTTTGGTGGTTCACAAGATTAGCTATTCTGGAAAAGAAAAGTACTAAGACAAGAAATACTCTACGCCCATGGGTTCTACTGCACTGGATGTTTATGCTGTGACACTGTTTGAATTCTCAAGTGTGCCAGAAAATGCAGGGGGGTGAGGAGGGGGAGATACAGCAAACATGCCATTGCTTTCACTCTTCTATATTAATTTTCACATTAAATGCAATTAGCCAGGGTTCTTAGTTAATATTTTCTATAGAAGAAAACGCCTAATGCCTAAATAGTCAGTGTTGACACTTAAAGACTTTTTCTCTGAAAGCTTTATAATTAAACCAATGAGTTGCATTACCTGCTCTGGAAGCACACCACCTACCTACTTGTTACCAGCTACTGTAATTTTGTTTGTGTTTTCAGTGCTATTTACTGCAAACGTGTTAAATTAAGAGACACTAGAAAAAAAAAAGATTTAGTACATCGAGATAGCAAACGTGATCCATACAGATCATACAGATCCCAAAAATCTTAAGGACAAGACCTGTTCTTCTATTTACTTTAGTAAAACCTACAGCACATGAAATCCATATGACTGTATCATCATGTGGTACTCAAAGAACCATGAGGTTTCAGCTTGACTGGGAATTTTGGTGCTAGAACAGTAAAAATAAAATTATTCAGCATAGAAATCATAGAAGTTGGCAACTGTTTATTCTTGAGATGCTAAGGAACCAAATGACATGGATTCAGTGAGGTTAAGAACTTCCTTCAGTTTGTTAATTACCTATCTGAAAACAATAAACTTTGCAATCCATATTTTGTTCTCACATAATAATATACATTAGATACTCATTTGCTGGTACCCCCCCACCCCCGCCATTTGTATCCACACATTCAGGCTGACTTGCAAATAGAACATTCATGTTCAACTCTACATTAAATGCAACTATCAATAATTTTCACTTTTTTAAAACTCATTTAGAAGACACACTGTACACAGAAATAAAACATGCAGAGGCACACAATAAATGTTCTGTCATTCAGTAAAATACTGCTTGCAGTACATTAGCCCTTTTATAATTAATTTGAGCCTACTAACCACCACTGCCCTGGCTGTGTTTAGCAGTGAGCTTCTGCCAAAGCAGAAATCCCCCAGGCAGCCTCAGATGGGCACTCTCAAGCCATCCCTGTCTCTCACTGTCTCAGCTGTCACTCCACACTGCCTGCTCACACCAGCTGCAGGGCAGGTAGGTGACAGTGTGGTGTGACAGCGGCCCTCCAGCCTGGTTTTACTTGGATGCCTAAGCTTGTGCTTCATGCTCCAAAGCACACCAGTTTGAAGGCTGCACTAGGCCAGCTTGGACAAACATCTCAAGACAGAATTTTACCAAGAATTTGCTTCATATTTCCTTTGCATAATGATAGTTGTAGCCACTGGTAAAAAAAAAAACAACAAACTATTTATGAGTGCTTTTAATTACTGAAAGTCAAAACCAAACTTCCATCATGGCACAAGAAAAATGCTAGTCACCACGCAAGACTGCAGGCTTTCACACAGGCAAGCTGCCTTAAGACACATAACCTTACAGAGATAAATGACACAAAGTTACACTGCTACTTTGATTGGATGCCTGGTTCGCATCTTCTGTTATTTCAGAAAAACTCACCCTGTTTCCTTCAAGGGACCTGTGTCCCAGTGCTATTCTGGATGCCCACACCTGCCCTACCCAACTTTCAGTTCACCTGGAAAATCCAAGCAAAAATCTATCTCATGTGCCTCTGAGCTGCAAAGGAATGCAAATCCACTAGGTTTTAAAATAACTTTTTGTGACTCAATTTTGATATTAACATTTTTGAAATGGCTACTCATCCCTTGCAAAACCAGTAAAAGACAGAGGCGAGGCAGACCAGGAGGAGCCATAGATACTCATCAGCTACACAGCCATACTGCAGAGATGACTGAGAATCTCAGTCTAAAAATATCAGTATTGAGACTCAAATGAATGATTTTACATATCTAAAGAACAAAGCGCCAGGTCAGAATAATGTTGCTATTTACAGCAATAATATGCATGTACATTACGGATGTTCTTTCATTTCACAGATGTGATTTTATTCTGTTACAGCCATCACGACTTATACTTAAGCTTTACAATACAGAGAACAGATCTAAATGAAAGTCAGCAGACATTTCTTTCATACTTTATAATTACAGGGATCTCTCTCTATAGAGAGAGATAAAAAGGCATTAGTTATGGTCAACACTAAAGGGGGTAATTGCACATTACAGCAATGATGATCCTTATTACACTGAGTTTCAATAGCTGTGAACAGAAAAGAATATTCTCATCATAAAACTACGCAAGAGCTTTAGCAGAAACGAAGGGCAGAGACTACTGTGACCATGCCATACTCGTGTATCCCCTGGCAGTTCATTAGATTCTCCATTTTGCAAATCTTCCCACACAGCTTTTACAAAGGTCCATGACCACATCAAAAGCAACATTTTACTTACAGCTGAATAAAAGAGGACTAAAAAATCCCCCAGGAATATTGATTTGAAAGAGAATAGAACCGCTTGTGAGATGTTTTCAAGGCAATCCACCACAGTGAAATGAAGGCCTACCACAATGTCATTTGCATTTTTGCTCCCCATTGTAAAACACCAATAGGATTTGTCAGACAGACAGGAATACACTTCAATAAGGATAAAAACCCCCAGTTTTTAAGGATTCAATTTTTACAGCTCCTCTGGACACTAACTGGAAATAAGAGTTACAATAGAACTTCATGCTAAATTCCATGACAGCCATATTTCTGTGTAAATACTAAATAATCTTCCTAATCCTATCTTTGTCTAACTCTTAAATGCTCATACAGAAAACAGCACAAAAGGAGGTATTTGTCTCTTCTGGGTTATTTTTGTCTCCAAAAAACACTATACACATTTTGGAAAGGATCATTCCTGCCAACTGGGGTCACTTTTCACCTAGTGTCAGTGGAAGAACATAACTGTATCAGCAACAAAAACGGAGTAGCACTTCATACTGGGCAAACACAAAACCTTGGGGCTGGAATAAAAATAGTGTTCTATAGGATGAGCTAGAGCAAATTTAATCTGGATAGTTGAGAATATTTGGAGGCATTTTTGAGACAGTGTCACTCTGTTAATGGAAGACAGTGATTCTCAAGCTAGATCTTGGCTTTAGATGCAATGTGTCTAACCAGTCAGTGGACTGGTACACAAACTCTTCCCTCTGCAACTACAGAGGATACAAATTAAACCCGAGATTTTCTGTTTGACCTTTTAGCACCAGCAGGTTGCTTTTAAATTTGAAGTTCCTGGGAAAAACAGTTATCTTTCCACACACTATACAGCTATCCTACAGCAGCTGGCCTCCACTAGAGGCTGCTGAGTTCAGAATCACCACTAGATCACACTTTAAACCATGATCCAAATTAACGAAGACATTTCAGAATAATAAAGTTCCATGCCTAATCCTACTCAAGTTCCTAAATCCTGCAAGTCACTCAAAATACAAGCTATAAACAGCAGACACGTTCTTTGCTGTTCATTTGTTTGGCCTAACACAAATCATCCTGCATTCATAACGCTGACAGACAGAAAACACGCCATCTGCCTCTCAGTTCATTAGGCCCTCTTTGCTCACTTCTTCACCTGGAAAAGGCTGTAAATAAACAAACCTGTTTGGCCAACTGATCCTTCTTCACCAAGCCAGTGGCTGCAGCGATGTTCCCTGCTCCTTCCACCGTCTTCTGCGCCACCGCCGTCACTCCTGTCACCACAGCTCCCCCAACATTAGACACTTGCTCTTTGGTCTTCTCAGCCACTGAGGAGAAGCATAAGATGGAAAAACACATTATGCCTCTGGGAGCTGTAAGTTTTTCAGAGAATTTATCACTGACAGCCCAACATCATGAAAAGCCGTAAGGCCATTACATTTTTGGTACCCCAAGTGGATCTTAAGAAATTAAACTATCCATCTGGTAACGCTGGAGCAGCAGACATAAAAATAAGCCTTAGCTGGGGCTCAATTTCTTTCATGTGAAAGACATCTGACATTTTCATTCATGTCTAACTGCACTTTAGGGAAGAATAGTCATTATTTAGGTGCTCTTATTATGTCCAACTCACTGTATAATATATCCTAGTTTGGAAACGTATTCCAGTTAGTCCACCAAACACTTGCTGCATGATACAGGGCATGGAAGACAAGATTTTTACATTCGACTCAAAAAACATTGATTATTCATTTTCTTTTTATTTTTCAAGATATATTTCATTAAAAAGCAGCTCTATCAACACTCAACCAGAGAATTTCAAATACAACCTTTTATCTGACTCCCTTGAGATTTTTGCCCCAATGCTGATACATAATATACTAATTTATAAAAAGACTGAGTGCCAAAGCAAACTGATTAATAGCTAACTTCCAAGCCCCAGGGAAACAACAACTCATTTAGCCTACATATACATCAGCAGTTGCCATTCTACCTTTCAGAATATCACTGGGTTTTTTCTGCTCATTCATCCCTAAGGGCTCTTTCTGACAGCAGCTTGAACTACAGTGAAACTGCTCAAAGAAAAGGGATGGAATGACTTCATGCCTTAAAGTTACATGGCAAAAAAACCCATGTACTCCTCTAAACAAGGGAATGTTCTTCAAAAACATCCATCATATATTTTTGCAATTCTAACTAATCCTATACTTTCCTCCAGGCTAAATCCCATTCGATCCATAAGATGCGTTCATGGCTTTATCTGCACCCTTTATGACCACAGGATGGATTCCGCCTGAAAGTTAGGCCACCATTTCTGAGTCTTTTTTTGGGAAGCACATATGAAAGTTAGACCTTCTGTGGATAAACTACATTTCTTTAATTCCTTACATAAAGAACATCAGTTGTCCATATCACAGGGCAGACAGCATACATTACTATGATTGATATTAAATGACAAAAATTAGGAAAAACCTAGAAAGCTAAACAACATGACTAATATGCAATTTTTATTAAAGATCCAGATGATAAATATCTGCTGGCTGAAAATGAAGGCAGATAATTTAATGCTCATTCTAGCTAAGTTAAAGGGAAAAGTTAGTAACCAATTGAGTATTATCCCTGTTATGACCAGGAGCTTTCATTATAGAGCAGAACAGACTACATGTTGTAAGAAATTAGAAACAGAAAAAGTCTGTTTCAAGTACCTCCCACACTATACCTGCTAATAACCTAAAAGTTCATGAGAAATTTCATTGCATACATCCACTACTCTATTGTCACGCTTTTTCCAGGAAAAAAAAAGATAATCAAAAGTGGGTTTTGCTGAAAAGCAAATGTTGCCCTCAGGGAAGGTTTGACTTAATGCTAGCAAGTTCAAAAAGACATCTGTTAAGATGCCCCATTTGATTATTACCAGCTACAGACCACAAAAAGCTTTGGATTCTATGTATAAAATTTATATAGGAAGCTTTTCACTAGTTCTTGCAAACATGTATCTTAAGATGTGTGTCCTAATAACATGCCATATCTTGCAAAGCATGGTGAGACCTGATTGTGCTTGGAGTCTTTCAGAAAGAAACTGAGTAACATTATGAAACAGAAACTCTTTCATGTTATTCCAAACGGCAAAAAGAATTCTAAAAAAATAAAGCAGCATCTTGTAAAAGTAGATTCAAGAATCATATTTTCCAAGAAGTATTTAAATTTTAAAAAAAGTTAAAAAAAGAGGAGATATGTTGTGGGTACATTTCAGTACTTTTTATTTTTCCTCTGTCTCATTCATTTTGTCGGGAGAGATCCTGGGCTGCATCCAAAGCAGCATAGCCAGCAAGTCAAGGCAGGGGATTCTGCCCCTCTGCTCCGCTCTGGTAAGACCGCACTTGCAGTGCTGCATCCAGCCTGGGGTCCCAGCACAGGAAGGACATGGATCTGTTGGAGAGAGTCCAGCGGACACCACCAAGATGATCAGAGGGATGGAGTACCTTTACTATGAAGGTAGACAGAGTTGGGGTTGTTCATCCTGAAGAGAAGGCTCCAGGAAGACCAACTTGTGGCCTTCCAGTAGCTTAAGGGAGCCTACAAGAAAGGTGGAGGAGAACTTTTTACAGGGTCATGTTGGGACAGGGCAGGAGTGAATGGCTTCAAACTGAAAGACCGTAGGTTTAGATTTGGAAGAAATTCTTTTCTGTGAGTGTGGTGAAGCACTGAAACAGGTTGCCCAAAGAAGCTGTGGCTGCCCCATCCCTGGAAGTGCTCAAGGCCAGGGGGCCATGAGCAACCCAGTCTAGAAAAGGCATTCCTGCCCATGTAAGGGGGTTAGAACCAGATAATCTTTAAGGCCTCTTCCAACTCAAACCATTCTATGATTCTATAATTCAGGGTCTTTTTGTTCTGTTAAATTTTTCTGTATGGAAGTGACACACATTGTTTTGAAAACTCCCCTTTCCAAACAATGTTGAATGGCAGAACGTGTAAACGACAAACTCAGAAAGCTTGATGCTGACAAGGGCTCAGTTGGCCTTAAGCAGACTCACCCTTTCTGATAAAATGATAAAGCATGGTTGTACTGTGTTGATTGTCATAGTCACAATTAGTTTCATTATCTCAAGCTCTTAAAGCAACTGCACCTCAAAATAAAATATCAAGAAACACAATGGAATTGAGCGCACTGTGGATGCTGCAATATAAATCACCTGATTCTCAATGCCATTATTATACCCACATTTCTTATACTGTGTTGTCATGTTGCCAAGTACAACCACCTACCAAGAGCAACTATCCAGTGGCTGCTGTTCCCGCTACTACGGTATTTTGGGAAGGCGCTGTCTGAAGTACATTTCCTCCTCCCAGAAACACTTTATCCTAGGAAAGGCTTAGTACATACAAACTCAAATGAAAAAGGAAAGAATGAGGCCGCTAACACTGGCACTAATAAAAGATGCTGATAAAAGTAGCAACGAAAGCAGTATACTTAATACTGCTTCTATTTCAGACAGCCATGGTTTAACCCCAGCTGGCAACTAAGCACCACACAGCTGCTCATTTACTTCCTCCCCCAGTAGAAAGCGGAGGAAGAGAACTGGAAGGGTAAAAGTAAGAAAACTCGTGGGCTAAGCACATTTAAATTGAAATAAAATAATAATAGTAATAACAAATCATAATAAAAAGGAAAATAACAAAGAGAGAAAGAGAAATCCTACAGGTGATGCAAATTAGAACGATTGCTCACCACTAACCAACTGATGCCCAGCCAGTCTCCAAGCAGATGACCTCCACCAACCTTCCCCATAGTTTTACTGCTCATTATAATGCCATACAATGTGGAACATCCCTCTGGTCAACTGCAGTCAGCTGTCCTGGCTGTGTCTTCCCCCAGTTCTCTGTGAACTCCCAGCCTCCTCACTGGTGGGGTGTAGTGAGAAGCAGGAAATGCCTTGATGCATAAGACCTGCTCAGCAATGACTAAGATATCCCTATGTTATCAACACTGGCTCCAGCACAAATCCCCAGCAGCCCCTACCAGGTACTATGAAGAAAATTAACTCCATCCCAGCCAAAACCAGCACACAGACATAGCATAAGCAAGCTGACACAGGAGTTACCATGGAAGATCTCTCACACACTGCTTCAGAAATCAGAGCCATGAAGATAAATTCAGCAAACTATATAAATAGCACAGATTGGCAAAAGCAATCACAGTAAGGAGAGAGCCTTCTCTCCTGTCTCTCAGGAATAACTAAACATCAACATCATTACCAGAGTGACTGATAATGAGCTCCAGCCTGGTGACCCTCCAGTTCTGAAACCCCAGTGGCAGGAGAAGAAAAACCAAAATAGGTTTCCAGTCTTATTTTATTGCTTACACTAAGTAGCCATGGGGAAAGCATTAAGTGCTTTCAGAAGCAAATCAGTTCAGAATGCAGGGGGTTGATTCCAACTTATTAAATTTATTTGAATACCAGGTTGTTTCATGATCTTAAGCCATTAAGTCTTTGTAAAATTGATATCTGCTTTGCATCACAGTGTTGAGAACCAGAGTAAATCAGCTTCTGCAGAGCTTTGCTGTGCTATGGCCTGATTACTTCTTCCATCTATGCAGAGACTTTCCGTTCTGTTAAATGACCCTGGGACAGTGTACAAGGACCACACCAAGGCTAACTTCGAGTTTAAGTTCTAACACTGACTACAGCACTGTGCAAAAAGTATTAGCACTGAAGTTGTCTTTTCCCTACTTATTACAGACAACTGGGTAGCATACAGCATCAATGTAAAATCTCTGGAGCAATTCAAAATAATAACTAGTTGCTTTCAACCTTGAACAATAAAAGTAGATTAAAACCACAGAATTTATCTGAATTAACAAACTTACTCTTACTGTACCAAATACACTTTTGAGTATTTCAAACAGTAAGTTTGTCTTAAGCACTTGAAGAATTCATTTACAAAGATGCCACAAACATATTGGTGGTTCTTTAATTTATGCAATTTTTTGTAAGATACCTGATGGAGTTAAAGAGCAGGAATACCAATAACTAAGAATGTTAAGAAGAACAGGAATGATCAGATAAAAGAATTAAGCAAAACACTTGACTATGGTTTACTATTGTCAATATTGTGTCTTCACTCACATGACTGAAGGACTAAGGGCTTTTTTTCCCTGATTTATTTACAAATAGTGCTGTGTTTAGAATATCAGGAGATGGACTACAAATATTTCATCTTCGGTACCGTTCATTTCTGGGAGATAAGCAAGATGGGTGAATTACGCATTTACAGTCAAAGGCCAGGAAACATTTTAATTAGGAAGGCAAGTCTAAACACAAGCAAAACCCCATAAAACCAATAAGCAAAGCTCCTTCATCTTCAAAAGTTCTGAGAAAGGGTGACCTGACAAATAACACACTCACCATATTCCTGTGAACCACAGCCTGGAATCCTCATTTCACAGTATCTTGATGTCACTAAACCTGGTACAATCAGGTCACATTTAAAGCAAGAAACACCTCAGTCTAGTAATTCTGGGTTTGGAAATTACCTGACTGAAGAATGCATTTAGGTTTTTTAGCCCCTTAAGGTGTGTCATTTCACAGTCATTTCACCAGCACAGAGGGTTAATCCACAACTTATTCAAAAATAGCAAAACTATCAAGATTTTGGAACTCGGACAGCAAGAAAAGACTGAATGCACAACTGTGAACACACTCATTTTGATCTGTGATTCTATTTTGCATTTGATTGTCTCCAACCCCATGAACCATTTTTGTTTACATAACAAAGTGTTTACTTCACCTCAGGTTGCACATGATGCACTGGAGAGTTAATATCATAAGATCACCACAACTTGTGAACTCCCAGTCATATGAAAAGAGACAAGCAGGTCTTTACAAGCAACTTAAAAGGCATTTTTGTCACATCAACTTTAACAGCATTGATTTAAATGAATTTGATTTCTACGGCAACTTCACTAGCATCTCTGAGTGCCTTCAGGTTATACCTCACAGAATCACTACAGTGAACCCAAATATCTTTTTATCTACCTTCTCTGCTAGCCAGAACTACTTACAGACTTGCTATTACTTTTTTATTCTTAAAATGTGTCCAAGCAGTTCCTCTGTTCTTACACTAGCAAGTCCATACTGTTTTCATTTTGGAAGCCATGCTCTCTAGATTTTGCCTGAAGTCTTCTCTTCTTACTGCTACATTTCAACCTCTTCACCCCCTGTTCATTTTCCATTTTCATTCAACAGTCAAACTAACACCAAACAGCTTGAAAGGCCAGAAGGCAGCAAACTGTGGCACAGAACCCATTATTCCCAAGTTTTGGGAGTTTCGCTTTGTGTCACCTGTTTCCTAAGTGTGTGAGGAGCAGCTATGGTTTTGTCTAAAATGAACAGTAATTTTTTCAAATTTTCTGTTCATAAGCACAGCGTGTAATAGATGTGTTCCCCTTATGTTTGGCTTTACAATCTGTTTTGTACCTTCCAGAACAAAATTCAACATCTTTTCAAACCTGTCAAAAATTCTATTCACCTACTGAAAATTTCCTGCCTCACTAAACATATTGCCATCACATAAAGAGAGGTACAGCATTTGAGATCAGTAGCTTCTTTCAGGATGAGGAAGAGAAGTCCTCCACTGAGCTAGCCCACTAGAAGCCCAGTGCTTCAGCATGTTTCATATGTGTGCAAAATGCCCTTGACTTTGATTCTATCACATCCCAGCTTGGAGAACGTCACCTCTACTAACTTGCTTCCTACTGCTGTCAGTTGCTGCTCCCACATCTGTGACAATACTGGATATATGTGCCCCAAATCTCATTCTACTACAATCCTCTGCTGGTCATAAAAATGATCCCTCTGAATATTTCTCTTAATTGAGGTCTAACAAGCTGGGATTTCAAATCTCATAACAACAGCATGCGTGCTCAGCCTGAGGCTAAACTCTGAAGGACTATCCTAGATATTCTGTTCAGTTTTGATACTAGAAATACTCGACTGACTTTTCAACCATGTACGCAGGTTGCATATTAAGTACTGACATTTGTTTACCTACCATTGTTTACCCTTTGCATTGGCTTATGTGAGCACAGTTGAATGATACACTGGCTGTACACTACGGAAAAAGAAATCCTTCTCTACCATTTTATTTGTTTCCTAATTTGTTAGGGGGAAAACAACTTACACTTCTTGACCACGTATTCTCTTCACACCTCCAGAATGCCCACATTCTACAGCAAAAAATTACACATTTTATTCATTGCCCTATGGTCAGCTAAGGCTTTTCTGCACTCTGTATATACCAAAGACTTCTATTCATTTTGCCCCTTAAAACAAATTATTGGTTATGGGTTTCAGTTCCTACCTAAAATGATCCCTGCAAATCAATTTAAAATGCAAATTTACTCTTTCTTGGTGTAGAAATGCTATTGTGAATAAACATGACTGGCATTAAATTCCAAGTTTGAAAGTGCTCTTGCTACTGAGAGATTAGTCAGTTTAAAAAAAACATTTCAAAACACTCATAACTGTGACAAATTAAAATCAAAACTCTAAAATTTGTTTATTTTCCGTAAGCCATTTCCCTTCAATCTTCCCACCCAACCAGACCTCTCAATTTTCCTGTGCTTTTCTATCTTTCATAAATTGTAGTGCTCTCAAAAAAACAGGATTTTTAACAGCAATATGGTTGGTTAATCACAGGTAGAAGAGAAGCTGAAATCAAGAGATAATTATCTTACCTGTTGTGACACCATGAACTACTCCTTCCTTGGTCCTGGAACCTAAACAAAGAAAAACACAAGATTGAAAATGCATATTCTTAACTACTGGTAAAGACTAGATAGAAGATAAAGGGGGATTAATATGTAGATTACATACAGTTACATACAATATTTTCCAAGATTATTAAAGGAAATTAAAAAGAAATTCAGTCTAAGGGAAGAGGCAAAACCATCAGTAAAGAACAACTGCATGGATGGGAACTGACTGTGGAAAGGTGAATAGTACCGGAAACACTTCTGCAGCACATACTGACTTCCTTGCCATTTTAATAGCTGTGCTAAGCCCCCCACCTGGCAAACTCACACAGATGACTCTGCCCAGAAACCATGCTAACATCCTAAGGAGGATCATGCACGCATTTGGAGAAGCTCTGAGCCATGGTTTCCAGAAGATCCTTACAATTCACCTTTGCCAGATCTCAGCTTGCAGGGGTTGACAACCACTACTGAACTACAGAAAGGCCTAGAGGTTAAATTCACAGGGAGCTGATAGTGCTAGCCAGATTCAGACATCAACTAATCCAAAACAGAAAATTTAAACAGTAGGTAGGATTTCAGCATGGAAATGCCCCCCAGTTCACACCCAAGGTCTGATGCATCCAGTGTCCTCATTGTCACCGGCACATGTCACAGCTCACATAAGATTTCCAGGCAGTAACCTGGAACTTTTGCTAGACTAAGTCATAACACAGGACCTGTGTAAGCAACATAACTCTGCCATGCTGAAGACTAAATTGATTTCTGCAACACTCATGCAAAAAAACCTTGACTTTTTACCATGCTGAATGAAAGGGAACAAACTCCTCTGTCTTTAAGAGGAAGAGCAACAAACATACTGCTGTTTAAAACATAACTCGGTGTCTTTTTCCCTACCAGCCCTCTACTCGCCCTTGTCAGGTTCCGTAATTTGGCTGCATTTCACGGATTGGTATCCATCTGTGGACTATGATGCTTAACAATGTGCAATTAAAAGAGTTTATGGCTCCTAGTTAATCATCTTACCTAGGCTGCCAGAGATAGGATGACATTTTATTTTTCTTACCAACACAGAAATAAGGTTATTTGTAATGCAATTTTTTAGCTGCCATCCAGTATTTGAGACATTATAATTTATACTTCTGACTTTACTCTTCTAACATAAGAAAATGCACAAGCAGAAAAATATTAGAAAAAAATCAACTTTTTGTCCAAAATTCTTTACAATAATACAATTAAACACAGAAATACAATAAAAGCTCATTCATCAATATGTCCTACGTGCTACTAGTGTAAATTTATGGAACTTAAGCCATGTAGTTCTGGCACTATTGGAGTGATTACACAATTGAAAAGGCTCTGTTACCCATGAGCAAGAGTAGAATAATCCATGATAAACACAAGGGAAAAAAATATTGCACCAAGTAAAATGAAATGTTCCTTTAACTAATGATGAAGTTAAACAGCTGAAAAGTCTTTTTCCCCTCTTTATTCAAATTTTCTCTTTAAAAAAAGCTTGTTTTCTCTCACTGAAAAATATTTACCACTGAACAATAAGAAGTTTCATTATATGCAAAGTGTTCACCTCTAAGGACTTGTTTTAGGACTTTGGTTCTCAATTTTGTACCACCATGAGACCTGAAGAAGCAAAGAACATGCTGGAATTCAAGTAGATGATGGTTCTGCTGACTTCTAACAACTAAACACCACTGCAGGCTCACAGTGTGGCTATTGGAATACTTAATATTAGGCACATGCTTTTAAATGCATTGTTAGACCTGTCCAGTATCTCGTTCACGTTGTTGAACTGACTGTTTGCAAGCTAAGCCATTAAAGACATGGAAAACTCTGAATTAGCAAATACTCAGTTCTCTAAAGCCAGGAAGAGATGGATGGTATGACAGAACTCCCTGAGGACCCGTGCAGTGCACAGATGTCCAGAGGGACCTATTGCAAGTCAATTCTTACTTCACTTGCCCAGATACATCTGCTATAGCCAGAGCTCCCACAGAAGCGCTCTTTCTGTAAGTAGAAGACAGGCTTTTCTTTTAAAAATCTCAGCTTGCAGACCCATATGGAACAGGGGTATGTATAGCCAGATCCATTAATTGGCAAACAACCAGCTAGCTGGTGTTCCAGACCCTACAGCATATGTTAGAGCTCAATAGTACTTGCCCCACTGCTGCACACTTGCACGCAAGTAGCTGTTTCTGCCATCGCAGCTACAACAGCATCTAGAAGCACATTAGGATCTGCCAGAACAGGCCTATAAATAACTAACAGTGGAATTCAGGAGGACGACTTCTGGCTGGCCATGAAGGAAAGCTGGTTGTCCTCATTGTTTCTGGGAGAAGCTAGCTGTCTTTCATTCTGGCATTCCCAGAATACCAATAGTCTTGCTCACTGTAGCCTGCACAACAAGTGGAACTGAGGAATCAGAGCAGGGATAATATAAAGACCAAGAAACACGACTCTGACCTAAGCCACTTAGAAGCAATAGTAGTACATGCTAATACTACTCTGCTGGCCTTCCTACTATCAAAGGAAAACAAGAAACATTATGAAAAGAGAGTGCAGTGGAGGAATTTGGATGGCTTTGCCAAATAGGTCATGACTGCACTGTTCTACTCTAAGGCCATGTGCCAGCACAGGGAGTAGTAAACAACTGTCAGCCACCCTGCTGCTAATAAACTATTCCTTTGTTCTGTGAGCTTATGACACACCAAAAATGATCAGACTGGAAACTTCCATTCCTAAGCACTGAACATGCTCTCAAGAGTCAACTGACCAAAGAATTCAGCTCCTCGGAAGCACACATGAAGCTCAGCAGACATCTTGAACACTGCATTGCCAAGAGTGTGCGAGCACATGCTTCTTACTCAGTTCCTGGTTTCAAAGCAAGTGAGGATTAAGTACTGCCACTCACTTCCTCTCTACTTCACACTAACAGCTCTTGAAGGATACAGAAAGTTTTAAATTTACAGTACACACAGGACTGCTGAGCCTCAGTCCTCCTTTCTAAACAATGACCAGGCCATCATTTGACATCAAGAAAGGTCCTGATGCTGTGCTTGAATGAGTTAAGAGAGAACCACCAGTTTCAGCTTGCCAATGCTGAAGCCCATTAGCAGAGGCATTTAAGGGGGAAAAAGACCCAACACTTGAAAGCATAAAAACACATTGTAGACTATACTGAAGGGATCTTGGGCACTTAAAAGGAGGAAAGACAGCGGACTGAGGGAAAAAAGAAGAGACTTCAGCACGTAAAGCGAAAAAATCCTCAATTAATCCTCCAATACACTGCTCTCCCACAGAGCTCCAAGTTTCTCCCTTTGCCAACGGAAATTTTCCTTGTGCCAAAAAAATACTAAAACCAAAACAAGAATAAAAGAATTACAATGACCACATTTCATCCCAAACAGCACCTGTTGTTAACAGAACTCTTACCAGGCAGAATTAGGTTATAACCTCTCACATAATATTTAACAGCAGCCTGGACAGAAAGGTCCACATGTTTTCCAGATTTACTTAAATAGCACTGATTTCAGTAGGAAACCACATCACCTAGGGGATCTGGATGAAAGACTTTGCATCTTCTCAATTCTCCAGCAGCAATGGGAGGCTGAACATTATGAAACTGAAAACGATTAACAGGTCCCACTCAGCCCAGTGTTGTTAGGTTCTTTTTGCAAGATGTCAGGCAGCTTTCACAGTACAATCCGGCTGTGAATCTCAAATCTGAAAACCCAACTATAGAAAAATGTAGTGAGAAGTCTTCAGGAGCTCTAATGAATTGTGCTGCTCCTCTCCTCTGCTCATAAAGGGGCTTCACCACCTTTTGCACTGCAATCATTATCAGCCTGCAGAACAAAAGATTATCACACTGGCCTTTGCTAATGCTGCACAGGGCAAGAGACACCTCTGCTGTGTGCTTGGGAAGTAGACAGAGAAACATCCAGCTCCTCATTTCCCTTAGCCTACCTGAACTTCTTGAAACCTCCTGCCGGTATGGGCAAGCACACAACTGGACACGAGCTGCCAGAGCTTCTGGAAAGAGTTTCCAAGGAAAGGCTCTTTTGCCTGCACGACAAACTGTGCACATTGCTCCTTCCTCCTGAAAAGGCGGCATCTGGTGGGAGAAGGATCCTCCACCATTACTACAGTCATATGTACAGGTCCCTATCATGGCTCAGGGCTCTGCTGTCCCCACTAATTTATTCTTGAAAAAAATAGCAAGCCTGGCCTCCAAAGTTCAACCTCAGCAAAAGCATCTCTGAAGACAACGGGAAACCTGTTGTCTTTGGGAGCAGAACGAGGTTCAAATGTTATTATGGTCTGGATAACAGGTCAGGCACAAAGATTAATTTAGCACACAACATAAGTTTCTAATACAAAGAAATCAATGACCCCAGAAGCATGGCCAGAAGAAAACAAGGAAACAAAAGAAAAGAAAGTTCTACCTCTGGAAAATAATTCCAACATCAAGCACAACACACAGTGGAAGAACATCTATTCTGATACCTTGAAAATGAGCAGATGCTCATTTTAAAATAGATTCATGCTACAATTAGTGTTCAAAATGACTGCCATCCCTGTTGGCAAGAGCACCGAGCTTTGCTATGGCTTAAAAGGAGGGAAGTATATTCCAAATGAGTAGTCCACACTATCTGGAGCAGAAATAATTTCTTGCAGACTGGCACTAGCCTGCAACAGCAGAGGGAATCCAAAAAAGGCACTGGAATACCAGAGACCTCAGTACTCCCATTGAAAAGAAATGCCTCTGTTTTTCAGCTCTGTTTCACTTCTGTGATGTGTGCACATCTCCCTGGGTACACACAGCGTCCATTACAGAACTGACCTGCTACAAAACCAACAGAAAAGAAACGACCTACAGAAAAGGCTATCTTTTCCCCCTCCATTCTTTTATAGACTAGCTTTATTTGATGAATACAAGAAACAGATCCATAATCATTTTTTTATAAATAACCACTTACTCATACAGTCTTGACAGATTGTTTTTCTGTGAATTTTTCGTGACAGCATTTGCAAGACAGTCCTCTAAAGCCCAATACTTGCTAAATGAAGATGACTATCATGCATAAAAGTACCAGTCTGGGATTTGAGAAGAATTTTATCCCTGGCTGTATGCAAGACATGTGCGGTCTAGAATAAGACACTTAACAACTGCTTTGCTACCTTGAGGTCTACCTGCCCTACCTCATTAACTGTAGAGGCTCTTCTTTGAGAAGTTATGGAAAGTATCTGCCATGAATTTGCACTAGTAATTACAGAACATGAAATTAACTTCAGAAGATAACACTTTGCCATACAAAATGTTACTATCAATGTGCCAAGCAGTCAGCATGTCTACTATTCAGCTCCTGAATAGTCTTCCGAAATCCTATTTAAGTGTCTTCTGAAATCCTATTTAAGCCCCATATGAATGCTGTGAAGCTACCTTCACCTCCAGCTTTTATGGCTTTTTATATTTATTTTTACTGTACCAACCAGCCCTTCAGCCTTGATCTGGCAAACTTCTTGCATAGAGTGCCAGCCAGTGACCTGTACTGTCAGGCACCTCCTACGACACAACCTCATCCTCGTTCAGGACGGTGTTACCCACATGGCTCCTCCACAGAGCAGCAATGCATGCCCAGCCCGTGACACAAGAACCAACATTTGGCTTCAAAGAACCGGAGCTCAGGAAGGCACAACTTTCCTCTTGTTTCTTTTACAATGGTCTCCTATGAGCAATTACATATTTTTTTGCAGAAGAATAGGTCTGATGAGGAGCCAGCTGTGAATGTCTGGATGCACCAACCAGCAGCGTGCTCTGTGCTGCCCACCTACCCACATAGAGGACTCCCTCTTTCGTCTTTCCTGCTGCCTCTGCCACACCCTGCTTGGTTTTTTCTGCTGCTGCTACGACTCCCTCCTTTGCCTTGGAAAGCCCTTTCATGAACACATCCATGGCTGAAGACTTTCTTCACACAGCTCTAGAGAAAAAAAAAAAAGACAGTACACACTTTCAGTAAGGTTTTTGCAGCTTATTATGCCAGAAAGAGGAAAAAATATTCTAACTGAACGGGATCACAGTTAGTTTAAAATTATTTATACCTGCAAACTGTATAGAGATATGAAACACATCCTGTTTCGACAGGATCCTATGGAGAGGTTGCCAATAATGCAGTTCTTATTGGAAGATAGTTTCATTGATACAAATACCTTCCCTGCCTACCAAGGCATCATTTCTTCCAGCGAACAGTTCTGTTCATGTGCTGATTGCAAGATTTAGCCCTGTGATTTGATGATACTCCACCTCCCATCCAGAGAAAAACAAGCCAACTTAAAGAAACACCAGCAACTTAACAAATAAACAAACAGACCAACCTGAAAACCAAACCACGTAAACCAAAACCTCTCATAAATGAGAAATGTTCACTTGTTGTAAGAAACTGCCATTACAACCCAAGACTGGAGGAAACAAAAAATGCTGCATTTCCAGTAGTCCAGCATTTTGCACACAGTCCACATCACTCTTTTGGAAACTGAGTTTTCCTGAATGGGTTCCTTGCATGCATCAGAACTGAGAAAATATTTTACTAAAAAGCAAAAGCAAGAACACAGGATTTTAAAAGCACTGCACTAAAGCTACCAAGAGAGTCCTCTGGCAGCAATACAATCCAGTGCCACACTGAAACCACCAAAATAGTAATTAAAACCCAGCATCAGTGTCCCTTCAACAAATCCATTATCAGTAGTCCTTTCTCTTCCTCCACCCACACAGACAGAAGTGCTGCCTGTTATCTTCTCTTCTTTGCCAGAAGCTGAGTAGGAGGAATGGATGTCTAGGAAGGCATCTGGGCTGTCGCAGCTTTCTACTAACTCGTGACGAGCGTGCGAAGAAAGGCAGTGTTTGTGCTCCAGCCAAACTGCCCACGGTACCTGCCGCCCTGGGGATGGCGAAGGGGGGTGCCTTACACACAGCGCCGGGGGGCGGCAGGACCCGGCCAGCGGGACCCTCTGGCTCCTCCGCCAGGAGGGTCCCCAGGCCCGTCCCCGGGGCAGCACCGCGACCAGGTGCGGGGGCTCCTGGAGACCGCGGGTGCGTATCAAATAACACACGGACACCTGCAGAGGAGGGAGGGAGGGAGCAGCGCGTCGCGCCCATGTATGTGTGTGTGTGTGTCTATGTAGATACACATATACAAACACATACATACATATAAATACATACACACAGTGAGGCACCTACCGAGGAAAGCAGAGCGGCGCGACCATATGGGCATCCACGGGCTCCCGCGAACACGCCGTCGGCACACGGCGGACACGGCGCCCGGCTTCTCCTCCCTCCCCCCTGCCCACACGAAGACGTTCAACAGGAAATATCTATCTACCTATCTCAGGTACTATATATATATCTATAATTCTATGTACACACATACGCGCACCCCGTGCGGCTCCGCAGCCCCAGCCCAGCCCCAGCAGCACGGACGCGGAGCGGAGCCGCTCCCCGCCCGAGCGGCCCCCGCGGCCCCGCCCTGCCCCGCACTCACCNGGGAGGATGCGCCGCGGGAGGGAGGGAGGAGCGGAGGCTCTTGCCACGCTCCCTGTTGAGTATGCGCCCCCCGCCCGGCCCCTTGCGCCCACCCTATCACGTCCTTCGTGGCAGTGAGGTGGGAGGTGCGATAAACTGGAAGCACCTGTTCCATGCGCGCAGATGAAGAGAGAAAATGCAGGCCAGGCGACTTGGTCTCCCTGGGACTCCGCACAGTCACCACTCCCTCCAAAGGCTGGAGTGCCTCATCTTAGAACTGTAAGAGGAAGCTGTTGGTGCGGCACACCCCGGTGTCACTTCACCAAAGCCGTAGAAATTCTTCCCCCAGCATCTAATCGCTTTTTCATCTACTTCCAGATCTTCAGCCGTGAATGACTGCAGTTCAGTGTGGCTCTTCTCACAAGATTCATGATCCCAGTTCATTTTAAGCACGGAGGTGGTGCTCTGGCAGGTGTATTTCGACTCTATTGCACACACACACAAGAATTTTCATCCCAAATGAAGAGCAGACTTGCCCAACCCCTACACCTCTGCTGGCATCATCCACCACACAATCCATGGCCACTGCCATCCAAATCTTCAGTTAATGCAGAGAAGTCACTTTCTCCCCAGAAAGGGAAACCTATCAAACTTCTCTATTTCAGTTGCAGAATTTAGGCATGAAAAGCCAAGACCAGTAGGAGACAAGGCACTAGAACAGATGGACCTTCAGCTTCAGTACATCAATTCAAATCCTGCAAGACTTACAGGGACAGTTTGGGTTTTATTGCACTCCAAAAGGAGAAACAGAACGTGGCATAGATGAGATACAAGGTTGTAAGCTGCAAGGAACATCTTTCATCCATCATCCCATGCAGACAGCTGATGCATCCCTGGTTTTGTTTTCATGCTGAACATGTAGTGCAGAGTCTTACTCTTGTCAGGTTTCCTTGTAAGTCTTAATATTTCTGTGTCGTTTGGTAAACCTTCTTTTGCTTCATTCTACTAGTAGTTTTAATCAACCAAGCATTAAGCAACAGATTTTACTTCGTTGTGTAAGAATGTGCAGACTGGTAATACAAATCATTTTCTCATAATTCTTCCCTCAAAAAAACCTTTAAAAAAAAGCCCAGAAATTAAATTATGTGAGGTACCTCACCTCATTCGTCCTGTGCAGCACATTCATAGTTAGTAGTGCAAGAGCTAGATGTGGTATTTCTATTTTCTTCCTATTTTGGGGAGAGGGCAATAAGTACAGTTCCAGACAGTAAATAAAATTTAATCAAAATCATATTCTTTGCACATGTTAACTGGTCCAGCAATTTATGTATCTTAGTATGTAAACTGGCTCATTGGAAACCTTTCTGTCAGTCATTCTCTACTGAGCAGTAAACTTAGACCCCAAATTAGAATTAAAGTGAATATTGCACTCCTTTTGTGAGTATTATCTTCCAGATTTAAATAAAGCTTTTGTTTTTCCAGCATGCAAGTGCCTATGAGTATGAAATGTTGCTTTTTAACATGCTGGTATAAATCTGGATAGACTTATTGTATATAATTATGTTAGCAAAAACAGATAATCCAGTATGATAAATAACCATATACATTTATAGCTCTATTTCTGAAAACTTTACAAAGAAGAGCTCAGATGTTTGCAGCTCCTAGCTTTTGCAAGCAGTCTTTTTTTGCCTTATGTTTATCAAAGGCAGGCATTATGTTCTGCTGTTAAACAAAGTAACAGCTTGTCCTTTAACAAAATCATGCAGCTAGAAATAGAGAGGTAAATGCAAGAGGGATCAGTTGCCACAGCAGAAGTAAAGCTTAAAATTTCAGCTGTAGTATTCAGACTAGGCAGCTGTTAAATTCTAAATCATAGGATAAGAGGCACAGTAAGAAAAAAAGTAGAGTACAAATGTTGACACAAGAAATTCTTCATTCTGAAAATGAATGGGACTTAAGTGGAAAACAGAATTAAATATGGTAGAGAATGGGCATTGTATCTCCAAGGCAATTCCTATTTAAACCACATTGTCTACAACAGCTGGTTGGGGTTTTTTCAGGTTGTCTCTTCAGTACTATTAGTATCTCGATAAGTTCTCCCCTGAAGCCTTTTCTGTCTGAAGAAAGGATAGTAGCAAACAGATTGCCCACTGATCACATTTGAAACAAATCTTTATTTAATGACACTGTTTACTTCACATGAGCATCTAGAGCAAAAATCAATTAAGTAGTACTAAAATCTTCTTTAATCCATCTTGCCTTGCAGGCTAACTTATTGGTTTAGTTGCTAATGATTAAGTACATCTATTTTATCACTGTGGAAAGGACAATTATGGACAACTGAAAAAGGTTGCAGAGTAAAACTGATGAGAATTTACTGGTTTTGGGTTAAAAAATTCAAATGTAAAACTATTTGTGTGGAGACACTGGAAAGGTGTTCATCTTGAACACTACATGCAAAATTGACAGCTTTCTCCTATTTATTCAAAGAGTGACTCACACAGGCTCCCCATGTTACTGCAGAACCAATAGGTGATGCTCCTCAAAGGAAAGGCACCTTTGAAAACCTGAAAGCTGCAATATGAAGGGAAGCTGTCTTAGAGCAGTCTATTCACAATTAACCTTGGTTACTCCACTGCAAGCTCCTTCAACTGATTGCAGATAATCTGAAAATGGTCTTAATTGGATAAATACATTAACTGTGAGAAACTGTGAACTTTTTATGTACATATAGTCCAGTCTTTGGATTTCTTACAGAACAGTTTACTCTGTGGATTGCTCTAGAGGTGACTGGTAGTTCAGATCAGTTTCCTAGACTCTTGCATCACAATGTTTGCATTTCTATTCCCACTCAGCTCCTTCTGTGGACCATGACTAACCATGCTGTAACTACCTGTGTGCATAGCCCCTTTCTGAGAACTCAAAAATATGCTCAATTAAAAAAAAAAAAAAAAAAGATGAAGAAGACCCATCTTTGCTTATAGGTAAGCCTGGGGTTTAGCAAACCATTATCTTAATACTTATCATGCTCATAAGTGTTGTAATTTAACACTCCAGAGCATGCATCATGTTGCCATGATGTTTACTCAACTGAAAGTTAAGCACATGTATTAAAGCCTTCATACAATCAAGATGCAACTCATATCAGAGTTAATTTCCCAGTGGAAGCATTCTGTTTATTAATTTAAAATTAATATTCATTATTATGCAGCAGTTGCCATTTCCAGTTCAGTCCCATGGCAAAGATTTCTGTTTGTGAACTGTTTTGACAGTAACTGGATATAACTGGATGCTCATTTTGGGCTGGGTTATTGGATGTCCACTGTCATGTCATGCAACCATTGCCAAGAGACACAAATAGAACTGATTAAAAATGTTGTAATTGATATAGACGTATATGACATATATGTACTGTATCAGAGTACATGGAGGTATGTACATGCATACACACAGATGTACATATACACATATTTAAGGAATATTGATGTATGTCTCTCATCTGGCAGATTTCAGCTCAGCTACACTAATCTTGACATAACTCTAACCACCAGATAGAAAGATCTCACAGCTTTATACCACCTCTGTTACAGGCAAAACCTGCCAGACCTTTACCCCTCCTTCACTTGCAGTCAATGGTGAAGTTACAGAGCCATCACAGCTTTCATAAGCCATGGAAACATTTCATTAGTTAATTAACCTATCTGGGCTAGAAATTCAGTGCTGAAGGGCACAGGAACCCTGTCTGTTGCACCTGGAACCTCAAGCAAAGCTTTACTCTGAAAAGCAACATCTTGAGTGCCAAAGAAGCCATCTGGCAGCACGTTTCTACTCAGAGACAACCAGTAGGTCAGATGAGGCTGACCTAAGGGTTCCTGGCAGAATCAGTGTTGATTGTTCTTTAAGATGTTTCCCACAGAATCACAGAATATGCAGAGTTGGAAGGGACCCACAAGGATCATTGAGTCCTTCGCTTAGCTCTGCACAGGGACATCCCCAAGAGTCACACCATGTGCCTGAGGACATTGTCCAAACGCTTGTTGAACTCTGTCAGGCTTGGTGCTTGGAACTTCCCTGGGGAGCCTGTTCCAATGCCAAACTCCTCTCTGGGTGAAGAACCTTTTCCTAATACCCAGCCTAAACCTCCCTGATACAGCCTCAGGCCATTCCCTCAGTCCTATCACTGGTCACCACAGAGAAGAGATCAGTGTCTGCCCCTTCTCTTCCCCTTATGAGGAAGTTGTAGACTGCAGTGAGGTCTCCCCTCAGTCTCCTCCAGGCTGAACAGACCAAGTTGCATAGCACCAATGAGTTGATTGTAACTGAAGGAAGCAATCACCTTCCTCACATGTGATGCAGTATGTTATCAGCACCTCATATAACTGAAAATGCAAATGCTGCAATGGTGCTGATGGTGGAAATCATCATGCAGAGTCAGGTCTGACGCCTGTCTTGTCCCAAGTTCTGTTTGATTGAGAAGCCAGCACCAGGTGTCTCCAAGGTCATTGATAAGACAGCATGTTCTAAAGTCGCCTGCTGCAAATATAGGCATCTGAGCCAGTGCAGGCACAGCACATTAATTACCTGGATGGCGGCATTTCTCAAGAGGTGCACCAGGAAGGCAGCAGCTTTAATTAGATACTACAGTTACCAGAAAACTGTTTGAACAGGTGGAAAACCCCATCAGGAGCATACTTCATTCTATCAAAGTGTCTTCTTTCCGTTATTTCTAAGGAAAAGTAGACATCACATAAAAGAAAAGTGGTGGTTTTCACTCAGATATTAACCCATAGGGAAAACCTTAAGTCTTCTCTGGGAAAGGCAACACTTGATTCTCTTCTCTTTTCTCTGTGTCCTACATCCTAGCTTCTCAGCCAAGTTGTCCCTTGGATATTTTTGTTGGTGCCACTCTAATCACCATAAACTCATAACACCATCATCAGTTGCCAGCACTTTTTTTGTAACACCGACTATTGGTCCAATTTAACGCCCATTCATGCTGACATTAAACCAGAGATTGACTCAGGGGAACCAAAAACAGCAAAGGAAATATTATAAGCACATTATTATCTGTTCTGGTTTCTTTGGCTCCTTTATTTATTACATGGAATCACTTACTGGAATCCTATCTTAGTGCAATCTCCAAGGCCTGTACCTTCTTGTTGATGTTTGTATTACCACAAAACATACAGGAACTTGTCTTGATCTAAAATTCTTAATTTTAAGGCAAGATCCTGGGCTATTAACATTTCTCTATATGGAGCACTAAGCAGGATACAGAATAACTGTGGGGAGCCATTTCAGCTTTCTTCACAAGGGGATGTCTACTCAGGCTTGGGCAATGTAGACAAATCAATAGAAAAAAATTACTTTTCCTCGTAATCACCCACAAAATAAATGAACTTGTAAATTTAATTTAAATTACCATTCTAGTTACAGCCTCAAGCTCAGATCTTGGAAAAAAAAACCCTACCTTGGAAACATTTAATTTCTGTTACGCTCTCCAATTTGTCTCAATTCACAAGCAGTTTGAAGCATTCACATTTGCAGTGATGCCCAGGAGGCAGGAGAAGAAGACTCGAAACATCACTTCAGTAAGGGACAAGATAGTTAGGTAATGGAGAAAGGGAAGACAAAGCAGCAAACAGGGTGTCAGTGGTCAAAATTAAAGGCCACAGTCAAACCCAAGTCAAATTTGTGTAGGTATCTCAATGAGGAGTTTATCCAGAGAGAAACTGCAGGTTGTCAGTGAGCTAAGTAGAGATTTCTGGAGAATGACCTTTCATGTGTGAAGATTTCCGTTTGTGTTTTGAAATACGTATGCAGAATTTGTGCAGAATCAGTCTCGGGAGTTTACCTTCTTCTCGTGGTACTAATCTACAGGAAATGTTCAAAATATTAAAAAGTTAAATTTGTTTTCCCTATCAATATATTTTGGCATTCACTTCACTCGTAACTGCTGATGAATGCCCCATTGTGCTTGATATTTTATAGCCATGATCAGACCATTTTCTTGGCTCAAAGGGGCTTATTATCTTGGTTTCACGACAAGATACCAGCAGGGGAATAAAGCACAGATGAAGAATTTCAGTAGTGGTGAGAATGAAACAGGTGAACCATTCACAGTAACCAATAATCACAGGTCACTGCCTTCCTGGGTACCAATTGCCCTGTGAAATGAGAATTTGACATTTCTGTAGCAGTAAATTCTTTGTGCCTGTGGTACATACTCATCAAAATTTTCTGCTGGCATCCTCATAACCATGTTACTAGGTACTTAAGAAGTTTCCTCCAAAAATTAAACTCATTTGGAACTACTTGAAGTGGGCATAGATCAGAATTTCCTCTTGCTATCCATGACCCAAATGCAGATTTTGTTATTCTAAGACTAGTCTGAATGCTGTGCTGAAGAAAGGCATTCCCTTTCACCAGCAAACTTGAGTTTCAATTTGAAATATGTTTGATTACATGCTTTTGAACTGAACATTCAAATTCCTAAATGAACTTTAATGTTCTTCACTTAAAATCATTGTGTTGAACACCTTAAAGAAATGTTGAGTATTATATTTCCATTTACTGATTTTAAAAGATTGTGTTTCAGTCACTGCTACTTTTGTCTGTTGTGAATAATATAGCATTTACTCTGCAGGGGTCATGTGTGCTGCCAAGTACTAACAGCATGAATGAGAAAATGAGACCTTGAAACTTCATTAAGCCATCTCAGTCTGAGAACAGCATTTTCAGTCTCTAACATTTTTCGTAAGTCAGCTATGTTGCTCCCATCCAGTACCTTTCCATCCCAATGTTACAGTTTTGCAGTTTTGACATATCTAGTGTGTAGTCACTGAAAAACACCCTCTCTTATTTTTTACTTCAGTGATCTCCATTTGACTTTACCTGTCCGATTTGGGCTACCATTTAGCCCAGCTCTGTGGAAGACTGATTCCTCACAGGGACCACAGAACTAATTTTATATATGGCCTGGCATGAGATGCTGAGTCAGCCAAAGCTATGAGGTGGATCTCACTTGTCCCCTTCTCTAAAGATCAAAACATTCAAAAAACCAGATATGATCAGAGTAGAATCTAAGCAAATAAACCAAATTTTCTAGTGAAGTCAGGTTAGCCCAGCTGAAAACAAAAATATTTATACCTGACTTTGTCCCACACCGCCGTGTTCTGGCAGCAGCCTTTGCTTCCAGACCAGCTCATCATCTTTCTGAGGTTACAGTCTCTTTCTGCCTTCTAGAAGGTCTTCCTGATCCAGTTTTCTTGAGCCATTTTTCATCAACCAAGAAAGCATTCACACCCTTTTAGGCTACCCTGAGGTCCAAAACGTTTGTTCATTTAAGTATCACAACCTGTTCAGACAAAGCTTTGTTGCACAGACACAACTGTGTCATGTACACCTTTGGAAATCTGGAGATACTACGTAGTAGTATCTTCATAGATTGAACTGTTCGATCTATTCTGAATCAAACTGATTCAGTTCAATCTTCATAGATTGAACTGAAATCCAACGCTGAAGATGGTGATGGTCTGAGCATATAGAAAGAAAACTACATATTTTAGTGCGGAGCATTGACCCAAGTGCTAGTGGCACAGTCTGTTTGAGACTTTTTTTCATCTGCTGTTGTGATTACAGATTTCAGACAGACAGCCTACATATGACAGAGGGAGAAAACTGTAAGAGCCAGAGCTGTTTGAGAGAAACGAGCAATGCATTTAGTATTCATTGTAGAAACAGCAGAATAGTGTTAATCAATAGATCAGCAGGATCCTTTTGCAGTATTCCTTTGCATTTGTAAGCAGAGAGAAAGATATTTCTTGCAATAAAACCCTATCTGTGTAAGTCCACAAAGACAGGCTTATTCTTTCTAGCTGGGAATATGGTGAGGATCAAATGTGTTTTTCTCAACAACGTCTGCATAGGCACGTGTAGGAAGGCCTCAGTCTGCTGGAGAAAAGTGAGATCATTCTGGGAGGCTATATAGCATAATTCAGCTCTGCCGAGAAGCTCAGTGTGATGTACAGCTTCCAGATCTAAGTAATGCATGGAAACAAAAGGGCCCTCTCTAGCCAAGGGTGTGCTGCCTTCGCAGACTTAGCTAGCTTGTCTATGTTGCTGCAGCTTCTATAAAAATCTTAGTGAATCTCATTTATAGAGTAGATCAATACTTCAGCTTGCATGCCTCCTGCATGTTTAGTCTTGCCAAGCTTTGCCTTGTGCCGTGGTTTAACCTTGGTAGGCAGCTTACCACTGTGCAGCCACGCGCTCGCTCCCCCACAGTGGGATGGGGTACAGAATTGAAAGGGTAAAAGTACAAAAAAATTGTGAGTTGGGATAAAGACACTTTAATAGGTAAAGGAAAAGCTGCACAAACAAGCAAAGCACACTAAGGAATTCATTCACTAGCTCCCATCTACAAGCAGGTGTTCAGCCTTTTCCAGGAAAGCAGGGCTCCATCACTTGTAATGGGTCCTTGGAAGGATAAATGCAGTAACTGTGAACGTACCCCCGCCTTCTTCTTTCCTGAGATTTTATTGCAGAGTGTGACACCATACGGTATGGAATACCCCTTGGGTCAGTTGTGTTCAGCTGTCCCAGGTGTGTCCCCTCCCAACTCCTTGTTGCAGCCCCAGCCTCCTTGCTGGCGGAGTGTGTGAGGAACAGAAAAGGCCCTGACACTGTGCAAGAGCTGCTCAGCAATAACTAAAACATCCCTGTGTTACCAGCCCTGTTTCCAGCACAAATCCAGAACTTATCCTTATAGAAGATACTATGAAGAAATTAAACTTTATCCCAGACAAACCAGTACACTTAGTTTTGGTTGAATAGGCTTTCAGTGTGGATTGCAACCTTCCAGGCTTTCTTCCAAACATGTGAGCAGCCATTAACATTAGAAGCTTAGCTCTACATCTGTTTCTCTGAGATGCTCTGCTGTGTCACTAGCTCTCCTATCCTGTTATACCTTGTGAGTTACAACCTTGTCTCTCTCTCTTTTTGGTGTACAAGACTCACATAGGGGAACATGAAGAGCATGTCATTACATTGTGGTTGAAGAAGAGGTTCAGTGACTCAAGCAGACTCATCAACTGTTTTCTCCAAAGGATTAACACATCTCTGTATTTGACCTTTTGCTATGTTCTTTCCAGTTTTTAGATACTGAACTCTCTAGGCAGCCAAGATGTGTTGAGCTCGATGAGAATTAGGCTTAGATGAAAATTTTTGCTTGCTCCTTCTTCTGTTACCTTAACAACCAGTATATGTACCTTTCAAGTAACATCTTCATCTGAAGTGCCTCCCTCTTCCACATACATTTCCACTCTGAATATTCACTGAAAAATTATGCTGGAAATCAAATATTGCACAGAATTTGTATATGCCTGTTTTCCCACAGTAATTGAAATTGCCAGATAGCAAGCAACTCTCCTGCCAAACTGTGTGAGTTTTTCTTTTTAAATTTACCCCAATCAAAAAACATAAGTTCCTGTTTAAGCTATTGAACACCAAAGGCAAGTTTACAAAATGGATGAGATCAATTCCAGCTTCCCCATTTTCTCCAGCAAGCTTTGGATAAGGAAAGACAGGTTTGTTTCAAAAATAATTTCCTTGAGAAGCAAACAGTAACCAAAGCAGAATTAATAACAGATACTCAATGTCCTCCTAAGAAAAAGTTCTGTCACATTCTACATTAACATGGTGGTAGTTTTCAGTGGAGGACTGCAGATTTTTTAGACTTTAAAAAAAATTAAACTCTTCAAAATTCAGTTAAAGCTACAAGATTCTCAATGATTATACATGTAAAAGTCTCACCAAAGTCCACAGTATCCTTCAATACAATAAGGCTTAAAAATTGTTATATTCCATTTTTTTTTATGGTGATCTGCCTGTATGAAATAATTTCTCTGTATGGGAACATTGGTAGTTCAGACTCCTCAATTCAACAGTATATCAGCATGCTCTTAAATTCGAAGTATGCACAGGAGCAAGCCAGACTTCACATGTTTAATGCTCAATTTGTCGTCAAGAGTCCTGACATTACTGATCATATTCTATACATTTTCTATAAATCACTGTCTCTAGGACTTTTAAACTGTTGTAATACTAAGTTTGCTTTAAAGTCTATCATAAATGCACTTTGAGGATGTAACTTATTTTATGAATGTTAGATTTCCATCCTTCAGTATCATGTGCACATATTCTGTGCTAGTAATCCTTTTCTGACAAATCAATCCCCCAAGTCATCACACTAAAATGTCTTCAATGACATTATACTTTTAAAAGTTGTATTTCAAACTTGTTAAGGCTTCAGCCAAAGAAAGGAGTTAACCCTTCCTCAAGTACAAGTTCAAACACTCTGTCAAGTCACAAAATAAGGGATTTATAATCCATTTGAAATGTGTTAGCAAGGTTTAAATGGGGGGGAAAACAAAACGAGCAAAACCCAAAACATTTTCTATTACATTTGTTTTGGAAAGGTTACTATTTAATTTTATTTTGTCAGCAGGATAAATTACTCTCCTTAAAATTCCAAGGAAATTTTACTTGGTGAGTGCTTAATGACCTCTAGGTGTTGCTGGAAAACCCTTGACTAAATTGGTAATGGTAAATATAGTGACTGCACTTGCTTTCTCCTCTCCCCACTCTTCTCCATCTTTTTGAGCCTCAGATTTCCTCATGGGCTGGAGTTTCTACCTTCATCTCTTGAGCTGATCACACTCACCTCAGTCACCACATCAGGTAAGACAAAATAAAGAAATAGAGCAATGTATATGCTCAATTATAAGCTCTGATTCCAGCTCATCTCTTGCCTAACTTCTTTTCTTCCTCTGTTCTTAGCAATTTCTTCAGCTCTACACCTGTAAGAGAGTAGATTCAGATTTTTGTCTTCAATGTAATTTCCATAAATTTGTATAGAGATTTCCAAAAATTTGTATAGATTACATTTTTGGCAGGAAGTGTCCTTAAAGATTGTATAATTCAGGTATATACCTGACACCTTGCTGCTTGTTGAGTTGAACTCTTTAAATGTTTCTGAGCATCTTGCAAGAAAAAATCAGATTACCAAAAAAAAAGTCATTAACTTCTTCCTTTGTTCCTGAATACAACAAACTCCTCCTGTTTGTTGCCCTTGCTGCATGCTATGGTGTAAAGACACCTCAGCTGGGCTGCTGGCTATGTCACCTTCCTAGAGAAACACCCCTGAATTCCTTTGAATTCCCCTGAATTTCCCTGGTGTTTCCCTGCTGGCTTCTTTACCTCAGGGATCCCTGACTCATCTCTGTAAGACTGGAAGCGTGCTCCAGTGTGGCTCACACATTTCAGAGTCCCTGGTAGAGGGGCCTTGCAGGTACCCTGTTCCTCTAACCTTTGCATATCACCCCACAGCTTGCCAGGGACAACCCTGACATTGTTGTGTGCCATGTCTGTCACTCCCCCATCACATGTGGTTTAACTCTGCCAATTCCTGCTAGCTCCTGAGCAAAGACTGTCCTCTCTTGCTGAGAAAGGCGACTCCCATCTGATGCCAGCATGCCTGGTGCTATGCAGGCCGTTCTACTGTCAAAAACCCCAAAACATTGACCAGCCATGGAACCATGTATTAATAGACTCAGACCATCCGTTTCTTCCGATGTTTCTGCCTTCAACTGGAAGTCTGGAAGAGAATATAACTTGTGCCCCAGACTTGCTTACTGAATGTCCCAAGGCGCTGAAGTCCTGTTTTGATGGTACTTGGACTACATGTTGCCATTTCACTGCTTCGTGTGTGGGAGATCAGTACTGGGGTACTCTGAGGGCCGCACCAGGCTAGGAAGTTTCTTGGTGATATCCTTAACCCAGGCTCCAGGGAGGCAGCAGACGCTTCCATGGATTGGGCCTAGTCTGCTTATTGGGCCCTCTGTTCTCTTTAGAAGGGAATAACCTCCAAGTATAACCTATCTTTTCTTCCTCTTGGAAGTGGTTGTAATACAGGGGGTTGACCTTTCTGATTGTCGTGATACCTGTGGTGTAACTGGGCCTTCATCCTCTTCATCCTTTGGCTGGCCTCCCATGTACAAAACCTCATACCTGTCCTGCAGAGGGTGAGTTCAAAAATCCCTTGGAAACATACTACTAACATGGAGCAGCTTGTACTTCTGAGATTCCCCCTACTTCTTCTCTTTGGGTAAACAGATGGTTCGTTGCTCTTTTACCAGCATAAAGTCACCCTGCAAAATGGGGGAAGAATACCATGGAAATGTAACCTGGTCAGCCCAGGAAAGGGGGTGCCTGGTCACCTCCCAGCCTCTCCACCAGTTTTCTGGTGGCCCTAAGAAGGAGACCCAGCACTCAGGATGGGGAAACCATGGTGCACTGCCACCGTCCACACCTGATCTGGACCAGAGTGAGGCTGAATGCTGACGCACACTAAAGGGAGCATACACAGATTCTGTCTATTAAATAGATTTATTACATGCTTGACACTGTGGGTTACTCAACATCATGATGCACCTTCAGTCAGGTGTTCCCATGTTCTTCTGTATACCCTACAATGCCTGCCTTAGTGGCTTTAGGAAGGCTTTAGCCTGCTGCTTTAAATATACGTATTTTCTTGCACAGCAGCTGCCACCATCCTAAAGTAAAGCTGTCTTTTCCACCCCTCTGACCCAGAAATTTATCAGGTAGGACTGTTTGAAATTCAGTAAATGTAACTGGCAGTGGCAAAATAACGGAAAACATGTAGAAATTGAAATGGGGCTCATAGAGAAAGCGTTATTACTGCAGAGGGTAAGCACAGCTTGCACACAAACATAAGCACTCATCTTAGGCCCTAGCCCGCCACATGACAGGAAAATGTGTTGCTCAGTTCAAGCAGTTTGAAAAGCCAGGAATAAGCCATCAATCATTTCATTTTACTGTGCCTCATAAATTTGTGAAGCCTGTATTTCCCAGCAGACCATACAACCCATTTTATAGAACCATGGAGCTTCACAGGAAGCCAGGCACAGCCTGGCCTGCCCCATTCTATTAGATTTTCTTTGTATTTTCACCAGAATTGCATGTCATTGACAGTGAGCCTTTTTACAGAAATTAATCCAGTGAAACTCCCCCTCCAGTTGTCGGAAACATCCCTGGTTAATGGCCCAGGTTACTGGCAAGGCTTGTCCTGGACTGCAACACATACTGATGGGTTTTCTTCTGCTGCCTCCAGTCTGCTACTCACAGTCCGGATTCTGCTCTGCAGTTTGATGCATCTGTATCAAAGACTACATTGCCTAAATTCTCCACCATTATACTCCAAATTTGTGAGCAAAAAGGGGAACACGCTTTATATGCAAAACCAAGAACTTATTTTTAGTTTAATGAAACTCTAAGCTGTGGAATGAAATAATTATTTTTGGTGCAGTTACAATTATACTTACACTGTTCAAATGAAATATGGTTAAAAATGACAAATACACAAACTTCCTAGAACGTATGCCCTTTCTCTGGTATTGTGCTCACCCTTGCACTGCCTCTCTGGGTATGAAGGCTGATAGCTTCAGGGAGTTACAGCACAGACAGCATCTCCTCCCTTGGAGGAATGGGATGTTGATTCTCCCTTCTCAACCCAGGACTGGTGGTTGGCATCAATATTATGTTTGGTAAGAGCATCTATACTCTGCTCTTTTTTCTGTGGTCTGTGATACCATGCTAGAGCTTCATTTGTGAGCTTAGCAAATGTTATATACTAATTCTTTGTTCTCTTCCCTTACGACTGGAACTGGTTATAGCCAGCTGCTGAGGCTGCTTTCCTTTGATAACCTATTTGTACCTTATTTACAACAATTGACCAGTGCTGAGTCATGGGTTTGCTGATACGATTCTTTGCACGTGCTTTAAAGCTCCTGCCAAAGAAGGCAGGCTGAGAAGTAGGAAGTCATGCTTATACACTTGGTACAAGGTTTTCCAACTCTTCCAATTGGAACTGTTTGCTGGTGTCCATTACTGCTTGCTCTGACCTCCTTTGACACTGTCTTAACCTCCAGTTTTCCTCTTACTGATTCAGCTAAGAAATCCTTCAAATACATTTCAAATCCAAGCATTCATTTGGCACTTATTGTGTCATGGCTGCTATACATGAGCACATATGCATATATTTAGATTTCATACTTGCTCCCAAAACTCTTTATTTTCTAAATGAAGCCACTTCAGGCTCCAGTCCAACTCCAAACTCCCAGCTGCAGCAACCATTGCATTGCACATTACTCAACCCTCCTTCACTTTTTTGTTCCAAGGGAAAAAATTAGTCACTACAAATAATCTACATTTGCTCAAATAGAAGATTACACACAGAGGTTCGTGTTGCCTTCCCTTTGTTTTTCTCCCAGGGCATGTCAAGACTGCTAACTAATTTTCTAGGAATAGAATTAATCGTGTGAGCCAGAGAAAACTCTCTCAAATCTATTTTCCGTATGATGGGAAAAGCTTCTTTGTAAATAGCAGAGGGCTCACTCCTGGAGCTTGGAGCAACATCCTTCTGTTGCAAGATCAGAGGATTTTGAGAAGCCTTCAGTGTAGATTAGTTTTACATATTATCAAGTTTTCCAGGAAAACAAAATATAGCTTCATATAGTAGCAATCCACACAGTAGCTGAATGTGAGGTTTTAATTCTGGATGAAAAGAATAATTTTGAAATTTTTGTGTTAAAGGCTACATTGAAGAGTAAATTTGAGCTGGTTTGGAATATCTTTTCTGACAAATCCTTGGCTTCGCCCATGCTTATACATCATTTTCTGACTGGAAAATTAAAACACAGCATCAGTGGTCAATGTGGAGATAATTTGCCCTGCCTTCAAATGAGGTCCTAAGGAATGTAATTCCCCCAGTATCTTTTTAAGTAGGGGAAAAGGGAGAACAACATGATCAAGCAATTCTATAAGAGAAACTGAACAGGTTAAATCAAAGTCAGTGTTGGAAATTGACTCCAGCCAGTCATTGCAAGTCAGGTTATTCTCTTGTATAGATATTCCTCATCCTTAGCTCTTCTACCAAACCTATTCATATAAAAACTCATTTGAAAATCCTGCACAAAACTGTCTGCCACCAGACTGCTCCAGTCTTTAGAGAGATACTTTTACATCCTCCTGAACTGGTTCAGTTCTGTGACTTAACTTACCCCATAGTCATATCTGAAGGAAATAAGACACTACTGTATCCTGACACAGTACGCTTCGAACCACAGAGATGCCAGCTGGGAAAAACCCAGCAAACCAAGTTCCTTACCCTACTGAACTAGAACACCATGGTCACTACAGGAACTGGAGCCTGACATATTTATCCCTGTGCAATTCATACACTCACCCTATGAGCAACAACAAGCTCTAGTCCTATATCCAACCAAATCTGGACAAGTTTCAAGCACAGCAGCAAAAATTAGGAGACAGAATTATGCATAAACTTAAATTTATGTGTACTGAAATGTCTACAGCTGTATTATCACCTTCCCTTTTAGGTTTCTATCCCACTAAGCCTTTCCAAATGCCCCAGACAGAGCTTGGCAACAGGCCATAGCTCATGAGTAATGGAAGAACTTCATGGCTATATGCGTGCTACCAGTTGCAATGCTGGGGCCTCACTGCTGGAAAATGGGAAAAGGAATTCTGTTTATAAAATAACAAAAATGAAATTGACCCAGAGATGTCTCAGAAGAGCAAAATGCAGAAAAACAAAACATCATGAGCAGAACTCCTGTGGTCTTAGGAAATCATATGCAGCCTTTTAATCTTGATTGGATCTGTAAAGACTTGTTCTTTGCATAACTTGCACAACGTTCATTCTCCTTAGTAAGAAGCAAATGGCTTCTCACTGTCCTTTAAAGAATCGGTGGCTCTTACTCCAGGCTGAGCTGCTTGCAGGGTGCAGAAGAGGGAGACAAGACATACATTTTCACATGAAATGCATACCTACAAGAAAAGTGGTAGAAGAGTGTGATTGTAGAAAGCCAAGTCTGTATATTTGCCATGGAAACAGCAGTTTTAAGAAACACAGTGATGGGAGGAATATCAACTACCACTTCAGTCTGATTTCTGCAGCATGCAGTCATAGCAAACTGGCTAAAAGTAGGCTGCTCCTCATGCAGCTTGACAGACCCTCAAGTTTTATTAGCTTGGTGATTGTGGGTCATTTCTGGCTGCTACTTTTGAAATGTCCCAGGTATCCTTTTCTATACTGAGGAAATATAAGGAATGAAGTGGAAAGGAGAAAGCAAGAGTGAAAAAGGCTCTCACCTCACTCTGGACACTCACCTCATTTTTTGTAAGGCCAGCAGCAGCCTTGATGTATATTTCGTTTACACATTTGCCTGTTTCTTTACATCCTAGCAGAGGCACACAGTACAAGGAAGGAAAGGGACTTCTCTGGACACCTCCTGAAGACAAAGCAGTGCAGGCCTAATTCTGGTATTCTACTTTTGGAAGCTTTTTGTTTCACACATACCAGGAAAAACTTGACATTAAAAGCACTTCCAGGGTCTAAGAAAGCTTAATTGAAGTAACAAACTCAAATTTTAGGACAGAGTTCCCTTTGTAGAACTGCCACTACTTCTGTAGTCATCTCTCTGTTCTTTCCCTCTTACCAGTTTCCTTTCCTTTTGATGCCCTGTTCCTCTTCAGTCACCTTTTTCACTTCATTATTCTGGTTTTTTTGCTGCCAAAGGTGTAGTGGAAGCATCTCGGTTTCCCTTCTCATCCCTACTGATGTGAACAAAATGAAGCAAGCACTTTTGCCAAAGGAGAGAGAGAAACGTGCTCAATGCAGTCTGTAGTCCTAGACTCTGCAAAACAAGTAAGGTACACGCTCCAGAAGAATTAGCAGCACCTGCCCTTAAAGAATGCCAAGGTGTTTGGCTGCTCCCAGAGTTCAGGGAGATGTTGCTGTCACAGTCACTTGCAGCACTGCTCTTCAGGAGAGGTGATCACCTTGTGGAGTCGCCTTCAGCTGCAGGAGAGCATCCCAGCACAGACATGGATGTGTGCTTCCAGCAGAGGAAATTTTTACTTCTCTGGTCTTTTGTCACTGCCCTAGCTTCCTTCTAGCTTCCAAAGAATGTTATCGATGGATACACTGGGGAATGAGCTGGCATGGGAGCTTGTCAGTAGCACGGATTTGTTTTTCAAAGGTGTTGCTAATGAAGCTTTGTCAGTAGCAGATATGGGTGGGAAATCCACACTGTCAGACAGATGAAAAGTGCATCCAGGAAGTTTCTGTCCTTCAGCCGTCATTGCTTAGTCCCCAGCTTCCCTCATTTTCTTGAAGATAAAGCCAAGCTTTTCTTAGTGTTGGATTTAAAGGCTATATAGGTAACTGTTGCTTTCCTAGGTGTCTTCTGATTTCCTGGGCATGGTTTGGTCTCCAGAACACTGTGAGCATTCCCTTAGCTAAACTGTCCTTCTGCACCATCACCTAGAGGCTGGTAAAAGAGGCTGCAATGGTCACCGGAGACCAGTGGCTTCATCACACCTGGGAGGCAATGCTGTGAAAAAGAGGCCAGTGAGATCTCTGCACCAATAAGTTATTTCTTTTGTTCTAGGAAAAACCTAGTGTTCTTTGGTTTATTTGCCTATCAAAGTCATTTCTAGAAAGGAAGTGCTAGGAACAGCTCACAGAGGGATTTTTTTAAGGTAACCAGATGATTGCCAGTTGCCACTTATCTGATGTCAGCTTTGCCCTGAGGATAGGCTGAAGTCAGAGCAAAGCAGACAGCAATCTCCTTCATCAGCTGCCACTGTTCTCGAGTAAAAGAATACATAAATATTTCTGAAGGCTAAAAACGTGCCCACAGGCAAAGGAAAAGAATATATTGGAATACGCTTTGAAAACACGAGTATTACATGATACTTCAGCAAAAGTATGCTCAAATACTGTAGGGTATTTTGTTTGCTTAGTTTGATCGAGAGTGATGCTGATGACAGAATAGGACTCTCTGCCTTAGCTGGATCCCAATCGCAGCTGAGCCTTTAGAAACACTGAGAGTTCATGCTGTAACCATGCAAACTTCACATCCTGACCTTTAATTGGAAAATCCTTCTGCTGCTGCGTCCTTTTTACATAAAGTAATGGTTTCTCCTGTTACTACTGTTCTAAGCAAACTAGGATTCAAAGGAGTTATTTTTTTGAGAGGGACACAGTGGTCTGTATTATGCAATCAGAACAAACCTAGAGAAATCTTACTGATTCATTGAATCCTATTTTAGATGTAAGATTTTAACTTCCTGGGTAGACATAGAGAAATATTTTTTTTGTAAGTTCACAATGGCTGTAATTTGTAAAATGTGGCCATCCTAAGTATGATAGCATATTTTGTAATGTATGCTTTTAATTCCTGCTAACCAGCCATACACATTGGATATGAGCTCTTAAATAAAAAACAAAACTAAAACCAAACCAAACAATAAGTATGGGTATTGCTCAAGAGTCTTCAGTATGCTTTTGGAGCTTACAGAGGAAACATTATGATAAGAAAAAGATACTTTCTCTTTTGATACAGAGGTATTTAGAGCTCTTCATAACCTGATAAGAATTTTCTGAATCATTGCAGAATGACTGCAGAAGTGATTTCTTCTTCCTTATCCTGATGTGCCTATTTTCCTGTCTTAAGTTCTACCCTGTGCATCTGTATATGAGAGAAGAAAGCGAAGGGGCTTTTTCACTGGACCATTCAACTGGTACCAAGAGGCACGGCAGGAAATGGGAGAATTTACGTCAAATACAAATGTGTTTCATCTGGAGCAAGGGAAAGCAAAATTCTCCCAGCAGTAGGCACACCAGTGGAATAAAGAGCTATTCAATAACATCTTTCTCACTGTGCTGGTTTTGGCTGGGGGAGAGTTAAAGTTCTTCCCAGTTGCTGGTATGGGGCTGTGTTTTGGATTTGTGCTGAACACAGGGTTGATAATATAGAGATGTTTGTGTTATTGCTGAGAAGGGCTTGCACAGAGCCGAGGCCTTTTCTGCTTTTCGTGCTACCACACAGGCAGGGTATTTTGGGGTATGTGGGAGGTTGGGAGGAGCCACAGCTGGGACAGGTGACGCCAATCTGACCAAAGGGCTATTCCAGGCCATGGCATCATGCTCAGTGTATAAAGTGGGGGGGAAGAAGGAGGAAGGGGGGGATGTTTGGAGTATGACATTTGTCTTCCCGAATAACGTGTGCTGGGACCCTGCTCCTCTGGAGATGGCTGAACACCTGCAAGGCCATGGGAAGCACTGAATGAACTTCTTGTTCTGCTTTGCTTGCATGTGTGGCTTTTGCATTTCCTATTTGTAGGAAATATAGAAAAAGGTAAAGGGATTTCTAAGGGTGAGAAACAAAAGCAGGTTTTAAGTATAAAGCAGAAAGATTTTAGGAAACAGCTTCGCCTGAGAAAATATTAAATGCTTTTCCTATTGAACTGTCTTTTTATCTCAACCCACGAGTTTTCTGCCTGTTTCCTTTCCGATTTTCTTGACGATCCTGCTGCTGAAGGATTGAGCGAGTGGCTGTGTGGGGCTTGTTTGCCAGCTGGGTTAAACCGCAACACTCACATAGAAACTCTCATTTTTTACTGTATCATTTATGACCCCAGGTGCTAAGCAGACAGGGAGCCCGTTGTACGAGCAGTGTTTTACAGCTGTTGTGGCTGCCAGCAGAGGTAGAGGTCTGGCTATGCAGTCCTTGGCCTGAATAGTTCTGGACTAATCCCTGTGGACTCGGACTACTCTGCCTGAGACTGGGAATAAGTTTTCTACTGGTAAAGCCCAAAGAATAAGGATGACAGACTGTGGCTGTGTAGCCACGGTGATCATATAAAAGTTGTTAAATAATCTGGAGGACCAACAGTAACTCCGCCAAGGTGGCTATGCACTCTAGTAACTTAGGGGATAGCAAACCTGATGCTCTCCTTACAGTTCTTGGGGACAGTTGAAAGTTCCTGGAGATGGCTCAGGTTATGCAATGAGATGTTCAGGGATTTGTCTGAAGTCACAGTGTTGAGTGTGTGCCATTAGCAGATGTAAAATATAAAAGCATTTCTACAATCACAGTCTTTGGTCAGCTTACTCAAGCATCAGTAAAGTGCTCACCTTGTCTGAGGAACCACAGCTGTGACCCTGAAAATAAAAAGTGTTCTTTCTTCCGCAGTGCAGAACATGGATAACTCTTCTGTGAGCAGAAGGGTACTGCTCTTTTATATAATGTAGCCTGGTGACTTAAATGTCCCCCAGGAGTGCAGTTGCATCTTCACAATCCATTTCCACCTCCCAGAAAACTGCTTCTTTTACCATCCTGTGCTCTCATGGGAGATGAGAGACTCTCCGTGCCTCCTGCTGAATGTGCCAATACCTATAGAATTAAAACTCATTGAGTGAAAGAATATGTGTCCAACAGCAAGCGTGAGTGTAGACTCTGATATGGACACTTAATACAGATTGGAGGCTTGAGATCCAGCTTCTGCTCCAAGGTCAACTTTTAAAATTTCCAAGAAAAGGCCGTGATGCCAGCCCAACGTGCAGGGATTTCAGTAACATGAATACACAACTAATACAAAAAATGTGGCACCTATGGATTTATGCTTAAGGAAGTGGGCAGCATGTTGACTGAGAGCTTTCAGGATAATTTTGAATCTAGTTCTGCCTGAGTTTCACCAAATGCATCCAAGTGCTGATCTTTTCCTGGGTTCGATTTGCACCAAGACAAGTAGCACTTGGATATGAACTAATGCTGAAATAAGACTTATAATGAGCTTGGGATTCAGATCCAGCATACAGCGGTCTGAAAATGGATATCCTGAGTTTCTTACAGTGCCAAGATGGTTTTGCTAAATAAAAACAGCCTTCAAACAATCTTATCTTTTAAGCAAAAGCCCAGGCGTGTACTAATAAAGTAATATTAACAGTAGACTTTCATTTTGGATTTTTCAGACAGGGAAATAAACACTGCTGTAGTGAAATCTACCAACCACCAAAAGACAGACTCTTCTACATTACTTTTCTCTGTACTGGTGGAAATCTGCAGTTGCTTCTCTGAATTTAGAGGCAGAATTAACACTTGAATGGAGTTACTCAAAGCAGAATCCAAGTTTTGTTTACTATTAAGCACGCTTATTGCATAAATAAACACAGTATACAGCTGCTGAGGGTTTTTTTTTTTAAAAGTCAGCTTGCATTTAATTTGCAAATACTGTCAATACTAATCTACCCTTCATTTTTGTCTTGGGATTTCTGAAAAATGTGGGATGTCAAATGCTAATTCAGGTAATGATACTAATTCAAAATCTCAAATATAAAGCTGAAAAAGATAAGCGCTCACATGAAATTGCTTATGTTAGTCTTTAAATTAAATTGCTCATTAGATTGTCTCCTGTGTCCTACATTCAAAGGTCATGTACAGATTTCACTATGAATAAAAAAAAAGAGAGGGGTAATAGTCTCCAAAAGAAAGCACAACTGCATATCTTTTCCAATGTGTTGTATCATAAAACTGCATTGGTTTACCTACACAATAGAATCCTGTGCTTTACGAAGACAATAAAACAGAAAAATAAAATGGTAACAAAGCGAAAACCCAACTCTTTAAGCACACCTAAACTTTTTCATTTGGAAACTGAAATCAAGGCACTGTTATCCAGATCTTCTAAACAGGAACAATCATCACTGAGATTTATTTGACTGCAACAAGAGCTGGTGGTTTATCTCCCACGTTTAGTGTTTTGCTTTTGGGTTTATTGGTTTGGTTTTGGTTTTTTTGAAAGTATTTTCTGACAAAATATGAAAGTAATTTACCAGCTTTTTCACTGTGTCCCTGTTAATCATCAGACTTCCATGGAATGGAGATTTTCTTCTGTTTTTGAGAAAAGGTGATCCTCAACTAACATGAAGCATGCCCATAAGATACTCTTCTGTTCGCAGATGTGTGAGGTTGCTTTCAGGGATGTCTTGCCCATAGTCCTTAGTACAGCACTCTTGTCAGTGGCCAGAGGCTTTCTGAACTGGTTGGCAATGGCCTCTCAGATCTATATGGCTCCTGACAGGTCTATTCTGTTGCTGCTTTGTACCTGCTTTAAAATTTCATGTTGTATTTCTCTATGCAATTTCTTCAGCAATCACCTTTTTCCCTTTCTTTTCCTTCAACGAGAAAGTAACCAGCCTTAGTCTCAGAGAGCTGGAGAACAGCAGTAGAGGAGGAAAGCTTTCATCTCCTCTTTCCTGGCTGCAGTGTTCAACCTTGCAGCTACTAAGCGTAATTTCATAGAGTGATACAGACGGGAAAGGACATCCAAAGGTCATCTGGTCCAAAACCCCAACTCTAAGCTGGGCTAAGATCATACCGATCAGGATCTTGTCTAGTCAAGTTTTGAGTATCTCCAGGCATGGAGATCAGTGGTGGATACAGTGTGAACCTCTTCCCCATCTCCACACTGTTGGCAGTACTGTGCTTAAAGGTTCAGACAGAAAAGAGAACACACAGCAAATGTTCAGCTTTGTGTAGCACACCAGTTTTGCCAACTCTTTTTCGAATAACAAGGTCATAATTTTGAACCATCCAAAGAGCACATGTGACATAACACTTCTTTGTACATGTACATGTGAAAGGAAAATTAGCTAATAATTTCAGGTTTTATCCCTCAGGATTACTTCACAGTGCGTATTTTTCCACATTTCTATTGTGCCATGAATCTTGATCCTGTGCCTTCTGCAGAGACTTCTTTTTTCCTCCCACATAGGCTGCCAGGCTCCTGCTCTCCAAGGGGTCACAGGTTGCAGAGGGATCCACAGAAACAGGAAACCAGGCTTCCTCAGTCAGTTTTGAAACACCAAAACCTGTTTCCTTTCTACAGAAATAAAGCCTGTCAGGGCATCCTCTGAGTAGGCTCACTATCTGAGCAGCAGCCCAGGAGGAGGGAGAAACTGCAGGATTTCTTGTTTAGGAAATAAATGTGAGATAACTTACAGCATTTACAAACCATCAGAATGAAAGAGATCATTTTCTTGCTGCTCCTATTGCACTTACAGAGGGGCAGCATTGGATTTAACATTCCAAGAGAACTCTGGACCACAGGACAAGGTGATAAAACCCAGACAAGTCACTTGGACTTGACTCCATCTTCGACCACAATTAGGGCGTCGCCCCATTCTGAAATCCAAGCTGCCAAAGCAAGTGCCTCACAGGAACCTCCTTTTGCATCTTCAGGTGAGACACTGGGAATGAAAGCAGTGAAGAAGACTTCCAGTGCTACAATATCTACCCCTGCAAGTCAGTCAAATGGACACAGTGATGATGACTCTGGCAGAGACAAGATGGGAAGCTCATCTCGCAGCAAAGGGACAACCCTACAAAGCACTGCTAGAGAGATCCCTCTCCAGAAAAGGGTCACTACAAGCCTGGATACAGCTCCAGGGAACAGATCTGTCAAGCAGTCCTCTCGCAGCACTGGTATCACCAGGAGCCAGCAGGATGCCAACTCCAAAGCATCCGGCTTTGAAACTACCAGGGGAAAGTAAGTTACATATTTTTCCTTGTCTCCTGTGCACTGCTTAGGAATGGCTATTTTCCTGTTTCCAGTGACATAATTGGCAAAAGTCCTAGCAATTTCAGTAAAATTATTTTTTGACCTTAAAAAAGACCATCTAAAACAAGCAAGGGACCAAACTGGCAGCATTTACTCAGGCAAAACCATTGTAACATTTCTAACGGAGTAAATGCTGCAATGTTTTATTCCTCAGGGTAGATGTCTCAAAATCAACAGGGAAGTCATTATCACATACGAGTAGGAAAGGACTACAATAGATGGCCCCCTGTTTTATGCACAGTAAACTATTGTTGATTTTTTTTTCTTCTTTCTTTTCTTGTAGGTAAAAGAAATTGCAGATGCACTATTTCATTTGGAATCTATTAAAAAATGTTGTGTTAGTAAACTTGTCCACTAAATTGAAAATACAAGCAATTAAATGTACAAAATGCATCAATGTTTGACAATTTGAAACATCCTATTCTGTGATAAAAACGTATGAAAAGTGGTGTTGCAGGTGAATGTGCATTCAGAACTGTATGACTTAATACACAATAGCTCTGCATAATAGAATATATCAAACTGTACTGTCTAGTTCTATAGCTCTGGAACACTCAATTATTTTCTTTGTTCCCCAGTGTCTTCAGTTCTCAATGGAGATATTAACACTGACTTTGCAGATATTGCAAGTTTACCTTAATTGCCAATATATAATCAGATCCCGGTAGAAAATGAAAGACATAAAGTATTGGTTGTTTTCCATAGTATTTATGGAGAGTGGGCTTTCAGAACATAGATTTCTTCTCTTGGTAGCACTTTCCCAAGTGTTAGCATCCAACTTCACGCAAAAGACAATAAATCATCACTACTACAATCATCTCGCTGTGTATGGCTGGGATCTAATGCTCCTTTAACTGAAAGAAAAGATTCCCATTGACCTGAGCAGGTTTTGGGTGATGCTTAAGGGGAATAATGCATGAGAACCCAAAGGAAAGGAGTTCTTTGCCTCTGCTTGGAAGAGAGAGCCCAGTAAAGGAGCTGTGTTTCCCAGACAGCTTTCCTCGTATACTCCTTGAGTTCTGAAAGTCATCTTTTACACCACCTTACCACAGTGTTTGGCAGTGTCTGAGTTCACCTGAGTTAAATGGGTTCTCTTTTTACATGAGTGCTGATAGCTACATCTCCATTAGAATAAATCCTAATACATGCTGACCTTGGTCTTTAGCTTTCACGGCTTTCTTCAAGAACAGTATTCCAATTAAATTAATCTTCAGAAAAACTCTGTGAATCAGCAGGTATTCTTTCTACCTTTTACGTGAGATATAAGTAGCAAAAAATTAGTCACTGGTGAGAATGGTCATGTATTGTATTTATCATAATGACATGTGGTTGCAGCTGCAGAGAGGCAAAATAAGCAAATCTTGTATTTGCCAGGACCTAATTCCATGAGCGGTCAAGGAGCAACCTTCCGTGCAACATGCATATTTGAGCCCACTGAGCCAGTTAGCAGTAAAGCCAGGACTGCATATCAAATTTACAGGAATGTGTAGCAGCATGAAACCCCAGCATAAAACAGAATGCTGAATCCCCACTCTCTTGCTCAAACTGCTGAGCTACATACCCTCTCCCTGTCTAGCGAATATCTACAGTTCTAGGTGTGGCTCAGTCCTTTTCACAGCAAGATTCTTGTGCTACAAGGCTTGTCTTCCCACTCTTTTTGCAATTTCCTGTGGTGTTTTGAACTTTCCTTCCACTTTTGCCGTGACCTGGACCATGACTTAAGTCACTTTACTGTTCCATCTTCCTTTCCTTATGAATTAGACCTGGATGAATAATAAACTTGCTTGTGACTCTTTTTTTTTTCAGCAAAGGCATGAGAAAATGCCAAGTCTTGTGTGCTCACTGTTACCAATCACTGCTGTGAAACACCTGAAAAGCTACTGCTGAGAAAGTATGCATAAGAACGCAAAAATTTGTATTTATTAAGTGCAGGTGCCATCGACTAAACCTTAAATAATTTCTAGCATATATTTTCCTTTTTTTTCCCCAATATTTATCACAAATAAAGTGAAAGAGATACTGTAAGGCTGCCAGTAAAGACATGCATCTTTCTTCAAGGTTTTACTCATGAGAAGCCTGAGCACAGCATGACTCAGTAGCAGATTCCACAGTTGTAAAGCGTGAGGAAATTTGGAAGAACAATTTGCTTTCTGAATTTACTTTGAATTAAAGCACCTCTTTGGTTATAGACCGTATTCCAATATGAATTTTTTGAGTGACCTTGTAGGAACTGCATGGCTCTGTAATCCTTTATGGCAACCCATTGTGCTAACATATGTGCAGAGATGCTGATATTAGGAGGCTCCATATAGAAGGAACAACAGAGAGGTCCGTGAGAGACAAGAAGAAGGAAAACAAACAGGAATGAGCATTTATTTTTAAACATATTTATCGTTTTTAAAATACCAATACATACACTTTGTTAGAGAGTCTGCAAGGCTGTCAGATTACCCACAAGGTCCAATACGTGCCCATTGTACAAACTTAATTTCCCAAATACCCCTTTCTGAAGGAGGTTATGTGCCTTAATGGCTTAATTACAAAGATAATTCCCTTGCTATCTCTACTCTAGGTTATGTGAGGACAATATTATGCACCCATATCTAATCACATGCACACTAGAACTAGGTCAGGCTTTGAGCCTCTATCACATCCTGATGTGGTATTGTAAGGACTAAATATTGGGCATATCCTTTTCTCTAAAAACACTAAACCCTTCCTTATTCTTCACTGGCACAAAAATACAATTAAATTCTGTTCCTTCACATTGGAACAATTTTATAATTAACCCTAGAATAGGTACAGAAGAACACAATTTGTCGCTGTCTGCTCTTAGACCATTTCAGAAGAGTGTTTTCTGTGGTGAGGTATCTCCCCTTCTGGCAGGGTCTGCATCCAAGCTTTCATAAGGATAAGAAAACTTCATAGGAGCACATCTGGAATGGCCTGAGCTGAAGGAGAATTCCTTTCTTCACTCTTAGTAATAAATTTGACTTTAGCTCTGAAATGTAAAACTTAATGTCTCTACAAATATGCATTTTTTGTCTTATTTTTTTATTTCTAGCTATCTTCTAGCTAAAGTTTTATGCAATCCACACCAATGAATACTGGAAAACTACAGAGAGAGAATTTTTCCAAAGTTCAGTGACACTGAATCTGAGTATCAATTTGGTGTCAAAGAAGGAAATCTATGATACATTCTTTTCAATGGAGTTAATTTGAGATATATGATTTTCAGCCTGTGGAGAGAGACAGTTGCAGTATTTCACTGTGTAAAGCAGCTTAAACAATAGTGGTTCAATGGAGTAAATCTCAGGTGGAGTCCTGAGGCCAGCACACTCATCTTTTCATTCTGAACCTTATTTTGTTAATTACTATCCAGGGCAGCTCCTGAATACGTGAGACCTTCACTCAGGCTGTAAATTAAGCACAGTATCCCCACATTGCTGGGTGGCTCTACGTTACTCTTTTCTCTTATTATGTGTACATTACACCTTTTCCAGTTATCATGAAACCACTGAGGGTCTTTATAGACTTCCTCTAGCATTACCTTGGGTAGTGGTGAGGTGATAGTATTTTATTACTAAGCACAGAAGGGTTTAATAGCGTCAGCACCAGAGACAGATTTGCTTAGCTGTCACATGTGATAGGAGTGCTGAAATATTTCATTCTCATAACCAGACGTCTGCATTTCTCCCTGGAAATTGCTTTTGCCGGTATCAGCTGGTAGAAATCTAGTGTACTGACAAATTAAAATGAATGGTTAAGATCAGCAGATTGTTCAGATACATGAGACACATAGAAACTTGATTTAACTGCCTAGTTAATGCAAGGTTCACAGTCTCTTTTCATCATGTCGCTTTTTAATGGAGCAGAGAGAACAATTCTTGAATCGATTTCCTAAGATTTTGCATCACTGTGCACTTACAAAAAATACAGTCACACACATCTTAAGTTTCTGCCTCAGTAGGTATATTCACTATGACCTGCAAGGAGGAAGATCTTACACTGGCCTGAGGTTGCCTTGGTGGCTGTGTCACGGTGTGTTCGACAATCTTTGTCCCCGGAACATTGTACTACAGCTATGCAGAAGACCCTTGCAATAAGTCACTCTTGTCCAGCAGCACCTTCAATGTATTTCTGATGCTCGGCTGTAAACCCACAGTCCAATTTTCCTACACAGGCTAGACTCAGTGTTACTCCCATAGCAGTCCCAAAGACCATGGCAAATGGCAACGATGGCTGGTAGAGTCATGACAGACTGTTTTCAGCAGCACAAGAAACACAGAACTGGAAAAGAAATCACGTCTTCACCGAGGTTGTTTTTGAGACACTGACAAAGTACTTAGCCTCCTCCGAGTCTCGTTGTTTAGTTTTTCTGTGATCAGATAGGGCACCACTATACAGATGATTTCTGGGTTTTTTTTCAGGATGGTGAGGAAGGTTTCTATTTGTCTCATTACACTAACTATTGCATTAATGCTCATGCTTACCTTGCTCTTGTTCTTTGTTTCATCTGCCATGTGTGCCTGTTTGGCCGAAATCTAGTAATATAGCCCCTGAGAGAAAACCAGGTTGCAACCACCCTTCCCCCCCACCCAGGGTTCAGGAAAAAAAGAAATTTTTCCTCAAAGGAAAGTGAAAGAGATAAAAACTATTTATTTTAACAAACACACAGGAAAAGGATAATGATGCTGAATAATGAATTAAAACCCCCGCTATAGAGAGAAACCTGGGAAGACTTCAGAGTCCTTCTGTAGGTGTGGTCTCTCTCCTCCTCGGAGCTGGTCGGTGAGGGCGTGGGCCCAGCCCCGGGCCTCGGGGAGAAAATTCTCCTGATGTGTTCTGATGTTGTTGAAACAGTTCAGAAGAGAAGAAGGGAAAAAAACCCAAAGTCCCAGGAAACAAAATTCAGCTCTCCGTCTCACTCCAAGAGGGAAAAAAAACCAGCTGGCTGAAGAAAAAGCAAGCAGGGTGCTCCCTTCGTGCCTTCCACAGTCAGAAAAACACTGAGGAGTGTAATCTCTGTGTCCTTGAGAAGCTGCTTTGGAAAGTTCATCTGGGTTTTTTTTCAAGCTCAGTTTAAAGGCACAGAAAAGGCACAATATTACTTTTTGGGCATAGAGCATGATAGGGGATACACATGATAGAGTCACCCCAAGACACCATGGGAACAGCAAGGATTAGGAATAGATTCTTTTTCATCCCTACAGTGTCCCTTCACCCTGAATAGATTAGGATTACTGTACCAAACTGGACACAGTGCTAGGATTTACCTCCTAGCCCCTGAAAATACTCAACTCTTTGTGGCATTTCATTTAAGGAACACCAGAAACATCTGTCAGGTATGCACAGAAAATAGGCATTCTTACAAATCTGAATATAATCAATATTTTAGGGAACTGACACTAATTCTAGAATAGACTTGGCGAGGAAGAGGTCAGCAGCAAGGTGTCCCCATATGTTTTCCAAAGGCATTATCTGTGTTGCCAGTTAGAGAATGCAGGTGTTTCAAATGTCAATTTTTCTGCCAAATCTGATACACAGCATCTATTCTGTATCACATTCCTGGTAAGCAACACCATTGGTCATGAGGAAAAGCCTGCGGAAAAAAATCGCCTTTAATTTCATGGACTTTGGCTCAGATCCTTTCTGTTCAAGAGCCCCCTAAGAACCATCAGGGACAGTGTAAAGATATGTATCTGTATGATTAAGTGGCAAATCAGATACAAAGAAACTGGCAAGGCATTTAATCATTTAATGAAGGGAAATAAGAAAAGAGAAGCTGCCCAAAACAACACTATAAACAAGGACAAATTGACTCCTGAAACTGCAATGGATCTTATTTTTTATATTTTCATTTTGTCACTTACAAAGTCTTCTTTGTGTCAGTATTTCTCAAAGTGGAGAAGCCATCACTGACACACTGCAATCTCCTTTTCTGTAGATTACAAAAGCACTAAAAAAACAGTGAAAACCAATACCACTGAAGGTTACCTGAAAGGCACTGACAGTAAACTAGACCAGAACTACCTTAATGAATTTTGTACTCTGGGTCAATTAGAAGATGGAAAATAAATTTATAGTCCAGAAGTAAATAGGCAGAATTCAGACCTTTTTAAAGAGCAGTTTGTCTGCATTTTCAGATGTGTTTTACTGGATAATTCTCAAAGATTTGAGATAATATCTTCTCCAAAGTCTAAATTCTATCTGGAAAAGTTTGATTGTGTTAAAGGGCTCTGAACATGGAGTGGAAGATCATGTATCAAAGAGGTGATCTGGTTTGCAACAAGAGAACATTTTAAGTGTTAAAACAGATTGGTGAAGTGCTAGATAAGTGGAAATGATGAATTAATTTTTTCAGCATGAGGGAGGACAAACAGTAAATAAAAATTCAGATGAAACAAAGAGGCTGTGTGCAGTCCAAGGCTCCAGCACTGTAATACAAAAAAAGGAAATGAATGATGAGAGCAGAATTTGTGTTTTGTAATAGACAGGACAAAATGTCAGGACACTGAGTCCTGAAAAAAAAACATTAAACAAATCTTTGACACGTAATGCTCCAGTCAGTGTCAACAAGTCAGCTGTTTCTCAGGGATAAAAACATATCCTATAACATATTTTACTATCACATACTATTTTATATTACATGTCACGTGCACTTTCTAGTTTCCTCCATTCCAACCAGCTTGTAAAACACATTTTCCAATTTGATTTGTTTATGGTCAGTCCCTCGGGAGTACTGAATTTTTATTGCATCTGAGATTCATACATTTCACAGCAAAGGAAGCTGGGCACTGAACCTAAAGAATTAACTGGTTTTGGTTCAAGTTTATAATTTCTCTTTGAAATAGAGCTTATATTTTTGAAAGATGACTGACATTCACTTAAAGATACAGAATTTACCATATCACAGTGGGAAGTCTCTGTGGTCACCTAGTGGAATTCAAAGGAAGTTGCTAAAACCAGCGTCCCATGCAATAGCAAAAAAGAACCTTGTGAGGGTGCTTGCTATCCTTACAATCTGAGTGTTTACACTGTGTCAGTCAACATTATCTCTCCCCATCCAAACTTGGCAGGTTGTTTAAAGCAAACCGAAAAGCCGGCATCTCCTGGCTCTAGATACCTGTAGCATCTTTCTACAACCCCTTTTGCTCAGATGTAAAGGATAATGTAAAATTAAAATTGTTGCAGAATCAAGATGAGTATTTCATTAACTATTCTGTGAAATACAAATAAGCTGCATACGACACGAATGAGGCACAACCACCAAGCTGGGAATGGACTTTGACAACAGCTCCAGCTCTGGGTCCTTTTGTATTCCGTCAGCAACGCAGTAATCTCGTTTTCCTGGTTCAGTGATGGTCAGCTGTGCTGATTCAATAGCATTTCTATTAAAAGCCGGGTAATCTAATTTGTTTACAGACAAAAATAAGTCATTTTCAGATATGGTATGAAGGGGGCATAACTGATTCTATACCCTTTGTGGTCCGACTAGCACTGGTGTTCCCGCGGGGTGATTTTAGGACCGCTTACAAGGACCTGTGCTTCCAAGCAAGCGGGAGCAATCACGTACAGGCGTTGCCGGCAGTTTTTGTGAGGTTTGCTTTTTTTCTCGGCAATGCACCCAAGGAACATTTTACAGTGGAAATGTGCTGTGGGAGGGGGACTGCAGGGACCCTAAAAAATCGCGATTTTTGGTATTGGTGTAAATTGTACTTCGCTGTTCAGCAGCATCGGGTGCCCCAGCGCCGCCGCCTCCGCGGGCTGCGGCCGCCACCTGCCAGCCGTGCCCGGCACTGCCGCACCCCGCGCCGCCGGTGAGGCTCCGGTAAAGCCGAGCCTGAGCCCGCCTGACCGCGGATTAGGAGGGGCTTAAACAGTGCAAAGACGGGTTTAAGCGCTCTCAAGTGTCCCCCGAACCAAGAGGCAGGGATCCCAAAAGCTAAAGACAGGCTTTAAGGCAGAGTCTGGGTGCCACTGATGGGTCCCTGCCCGTTGTAGGCGCTTTGGTCCAGATGCCTGGGCAGGCTCCGGGGCCGATTACCTGCTCAGGACTTGGAACTGGGAATGGTCCTAAGGCCCAGCGGACTCGGGCTGCCGAGGCTGCCGAGCAGGCGTGCTCACAAGTTCCAGCAGAAGCAGATGCTGCTCTTCCTGCCGTGCCCTGCTACTCGGTGTAGGTGCTTCCTCACCCCTGAGGGTGGGGTGTCGCATTCGGGTACAGCCAAACCACACGGAGTGCAGAGCTGGGCTAGCAGTATTTTGATTTAAGCTGGAAATATCGCAGCAAATACCACATCAAGGAGGCTGCTTCAAAGGCCTGAGGAGTCTCCCACACATCGCTACCAGTGCATGTTCCCAGCCACGACATGCAAGAGGAGGATGAAATCTGTCATTTGGGCTTTATGCCAGCTGGGGACTTGTACCACTCTTTCCAGGCTGGATTTTTGTTGTATGTTGTGAGGATTTTGTTTTGTTTTTAAATACAGCTTTCCTGATTGAAATCAGGCTCAATGCGAAAGAGACACTAGGCTCCTCCGGCTCTCAACAAAATCTGCATGTTAGAAGCCTGTGTTGATGATCTGGAATAAATTATTCCAGGGAGGGTAAAGAGGATTTTCAGGTTTAAAGTCCTGTTATGCAAATCAGTTGTCTTCTGTTCTGCCTTTGCATTAACACAGCCTGTCATAGTTCTTCCGCCACGCTTCATCTTCTCTTTCCAAATATACATTTTTTCAGACAATTTGATTTCAAAATTATATTTACATTTTTAACGTCTCTTAATGAGCTTATTTCATTGGTAGTGTAAACCTAATTATGAGTCACACCAGGGGCTCTTTTGCTGTGAATATTTCCTCCAATTTAGCCTGATCAAAGATTGCTGGGCCATGTGAGAACCACAGCTTCAGACACTGCACTCACGTACATTAAGAATAAGTTAAATATTTTAAATGGAAACAATCTGCTAAGTTAGTTAAATTTTTTGTAGAGACCAGAGGCTGAGGTCAGACTGTCTTTAAAATTCAAGAATAGCCCTTAACATTTGGGGTGTATTGCAACATTTTTTCCTTTGGAAGGCACCTCCAAATGGGCAAGTTCCAAAAGCTGTTCCTCAAAGCTAGACACTCTCAGTAATAAAAATAATAATAATAATGATTATAATTAGGGGATTAACAGTATGAATTTTTAAGAGGTTTTAGGTGGGGGCTAGGGTTGTTTGTCTTTTTTAACTGAAATCTATATTCCAGTGCTTTCATGTCTTTTGCAATTTTTTTTATGCATGTTTTCATTCTCTTATCTTTTCATTGACCACACTTGCTCAGGTGTAAAATGGGTCTCAGTTACTAAAATGTATACCCCAAATATGTGCACTGCAGGACGGGCTGTCAATGACAATATTGCTGTACATCTTCTGCTTAATCCCTTTGTCTGGTGAGCTGTCAGATCTGCATGCAAGGGTAAAGTGCAGGCTAGGGAGCCACAGGCTCAAGTCTTAACCTCACCCCTGCCTCACTGTAGCCCAGATTTTATAATCCGACCCCTATATTTGGCTTTTTTATTTGCAGAGGTGGGATGCTTAGCACCCAGCTGCCCAAGGCGTTAGCTCCTCACTTCCCAGATGGCTAATGTGCAAGAGGAAAGGAGATGTGGTACTGCGTAACAGCTAGAGATGGCATTATTGCTTCAGAGGTTTTCTGAGCAGACTTTATACGCCATCAGTTAATTGCTGAGAATTATTTAGGAATTTAGATGTTTACATTCTCTATACTTAGTTTAAATTATAAGCAAATCCCCATGATTAGTCAGAGCTCCTCCTGAATAGATCAGTGTCAGTCTGGCCCAGAATCACTGCCTGCATCTGTTAAGAAATATTTAGTATCCCATTCATATGCTGAGAGGGTTTTTTTTTTAATCTCTGTGCTGCACTTCAGAGAAGAAAAATACGTTTTTTAATCTTGGATATGAATTTGCAGAACCCTCACCACAGCTATGAAAGGGAAGAAATTTCATGCCTGTACTGAGAAAGGAGCTCAGTGATAGTGCCCTGGGCAGGATAACGAGCCTTGATGGTCCTAAACAATCTCACCTGTAGCCTCCACCCACGCCTCTGGGCCGGGACTCCACTTAAGCCCAGGCCTGAGCTTGTGTTACTTTCCTTGTGAACCGGTGCTTGTCTCTAGCAGTCCTCTTGGATGTGGCTCCTTGCATCGTCCCTGCTGGGCTGCTCACTGACCTGTTCCTGCCACCCCACTGCTGCCTGAAGGTTCCTGGTGCTGTGGGAGCTCTGCTGCTGGTGAGGTCAGTGCCTGGCTTGTGTGGTTGGCCCTCCCCTTTTGACAGAGAGAAATCCCACTCATGCTGCTCCCTGATGCTCAGTGACAAAGCCCCCTGGAAGAGCTGCTTTTCTGGCAGTGCTTCCGAGGGCACCAAGTGCCCTGCTATGTCTGGCTCCCACTGAACTCTTGGCAAGAGAAGATGCCTGTCCTCTCTTTCTGCTACAGCAGTGTGCTGGAAGAGATGCAGCTCCAAGCTCTTGCTCTCTGCCTTACTGCTGCTGGTGTTTAACTCAAATACTATTACTTAGTTACTACTGCCAGTCTCTGTGATACGTGAGACCGGGAAGGGCCCACATGCCTCACCTGGAGGGGTGGGTAGCTTCATTATTCGTCTGCAAAACTTGAGTGACCTAAATTTCCTCTTGTTTTTGCCAATTTTATTTGTCCTGAACTTGCGTATAGTTACTCCTGACTTCCCCAGAGGAAGTGAGCAGAGTACCTAATCTTTATGATCATGCTTGATAGCTGCATTTAACTTTTAGCAAATATTTATTCATGGAGTCTCTAATTAATACACACAGATGAAAGGCAGTAACTAAACGAGTGAGAACATAAAGGAAGCATCAAAAAAAGCACAGCCTTTTTATACCTAATTAAGAAGAAATACTGTCTTAATGAAAACTCTCCAGGAAGTGCAGAGTGAGTGAGCAAAACCAGATCAAAGGCACTCAATAAAAGCCCATTTTATATGAAGCACATTATTCCTCAAATAAACACTGTGTGTTGTGAAAGGGAGCGCAGCAATATTGGCAGTAGAGATATTGTGAGGTTCAATCTGTTAGTTTTAGCATCTTTCTAGCTTATCCTGCTTTTTTTCTCAGGAATCATTTTCTGAGTACAACTCTACTGAGCTTAATGTGCATACATTGGTAGGATCTCAGTAGACAAAAGCAATCACTTAGGGATAGATGCTGATACTATTTTGTGTTTTGTGCTGTTGTTCATGTTTGAAGCAGTGTAAATCTGTATTAATGCCACTTAAGTAAATGGAACTAATCTGGTCTTAATTGTATTTTGATTTCCACTGTAAGGAGCCCATAGCAAGATACTGGTTTCCGGGCTAAATATGTATTCCCTTACTGAATCATGAAACATGAACAGAACTACTACAACTGCAAGAAAATGTTAGCAGCAAAACACAACACAGAAAGATGAACTTTAAGTTCTCATATGCAAGTATTTTTTGGAAGTACTTGCAGCTCCAGCAGTCCTACAACTGAAACAATGTCTAGTCACTAACTTGGCTAATCAAAAATTAAATACATTTCAGCATGGACAAGGCAATAACATATGATCCTGAGAAAGGCTGTACTAAGTTAAGGATGAAAGAAAAAAATCAGTGCTAGGTCAACTAGATATTTGTTCCACCAGCAGAAAAGCAGTAATACTGTCTTCAGGATGCCTTCCAGACTGCAGCTGGGAGACTTCCTGAGACAGAGGTCATAGTTACAATGATTTTTTTAAAAGACCAAACTGATAATACCCTAATGGCATGGTTTTTCATGAAATAGTTTTACTGCTTTTAAAATCTGTTTTGGCTTCCAAATTTGGCATAGTCTATGGCTGTGGAAATGCTGCCCTGACCCTTTCTTTTTGTCTTCTTTGGTTTTAAACCTGTTTTGTTTCCATGCCCTTTTATCATAACAAGACTAACTGAATAATGGATGTCATGACTTCCTATCCCTCCTGCTTTTCTTCTATTCGTATCTTGGGGTTTTTTCACCTCTCTTTACGGTGTAGGACCAAACCTGAATTCTCTATTCAAACTAGCTATAAACTCATATGCAGCAACAAAGAGTTGATGTACTGAAACAGTGGTGATTCCTGTTTGTTCTTTAGTCCTTCCCTAATAATGTCAAGTGTTTGATTACCTAGCTTAGTTAATGCAAAACAATAAATTGGCCTATTCAGAGAGCCATTAACAATGACTCCAAGATTATTTTTTCCCCTGATGAAATCAACTGTATGTAGCGATATTATCTCTGTAAGCCTGTCTTTGTGACTGATTCTGCATTACAAGACCCTTTTCTGACACCTACTTAATTGGAAATTCAGTATCATGAGATTTCTGCAATTCTTCAAGTTCAGCTTTGTTTACTACACAAAATGATTTTGCATAATTCTGTATAACCCTGCCATCCCCCTATTTACTTACTTCCCCCTTAGGTAATGAATGTAGTGCCTATTACAGATTAATGTGGGATTGTGTTGATAAACTGCTTCTTGAGAAAGCAAACTAGTCTTTCATCTTTCTGATTTAATGCCTTGTTTATCTGTAACAGGATCTATTTTCTTACTATGTGATAAATTGCTTCCCCCCCCCAATATCTTTTGGTGAGTGACCTTGTCAAAAGCCTCTGAAAATCACACCTTTATCTACCTGCTTCTGATCCAAGGAATACCAATAGATCTCTGTGGTGTGGTTTCCCTGTACAAATCTGTCCTGAGCCATTATTCAGATTGTAATTTTGATTTAATTCTATTCTCTACTGTAGCCAAGTTCCAAAATCTGATTTACCAATTTGCATTTGCTTGCAACCTCCTTAGAAACCTTTAAAAAAACCCCAGCAAACCTGCTCTGGCACTCACCAGCTCGGGCCCCCTGTGCTGCAGTGATCTATTGTTCGATCATTTTGTATGTGACTGCCTTCTCTGGGTGGGCATCCAGAGGCACAGGCAAATGTGGAGCCATGCCATGTGTTTGCTGTGTGTGGCTTTGACCTCACAGTGCACTGGAAAACAAAGTCTACCTGTACTCGCAATATTGCTGGGGAAAGCAAGAAACATTAGAAATGGCTGTCCATAAAGTGAAAGTTGTGAATGATTAAAAACGTTACTAAACAATCCTTTGAATTCTGGATAAACAGTTTCTGTAGTCTGAAATGTAGGTGTATTTTAAGACTTGTTGTTACTGAAGTCTAGAAGAGCTGCTTTGTACTTGGATCTCCACAGACATTCACAAATTAAAATTTAGATTTGCAATATGAATGTATGTAGAGGTGGAGAAATGATTACCTGTTTTCTTTGCTGAAGCACAAAGAATAAGTAATTGCCCGAGACAACATTGGCAGTTGGAGAGAAACAAACTTAAGTTTTGTAATTTACTCTTATCTGTAAATTATGGGTTCAACTTTCACAATTAAGTATAATATATCATCATATGGTGAAAAATTTTATCTGTACTTTTAATCATATTTACCTTCTCTATCTTACAGAAACTGGTGTGCTTATGTCCATACCAGACTTGTACCTACAGTTGTGGTGGACAACCTGGAAACCTTCTCATCAGGCAGAGCAAAGCCTTGCACTTGGCAAATTGGATCCTGTGCTCAGAGGTACGGAGAACTGGGAAGAAAGAGGACTTGCAAGTACTTTAATTACCACCAAATGCACAGTTACTGTGAAAATAACTTTAAAAATTAAAAGGGAAAGAGGAGAGAGCAGCTTGGCATGTCTCCAGGTCTCATCTTCACATGACACTATAGCAGGCAGAAAAGCTCATGACCTGTTCCTACTGCAAGTATAAGTGCTTGTGACAGAGCATGCCCTCACTCTGGCACCCTCCAATCAGCTCAAAGCCTTTGAGTCAAAGAGAGATGCGCAAGTACAAAGCTTTAAAGCACATGCATGGAAGAAACTCCTTTCTGTGCAGTTTTCCAAGCCTGTGCTCTGTTGGAGCAAAAGGCTTCCCCTGAGAGGCATAAATATTTTTGTTGTTATCTCTCCGCTGAGTGCTTGTTTCTGGCACAGCTTTGGTCAGGCAGTGAACCTAGCAAGTAATTGGCCTGGATGGAACTTGTAAACAATACCCCTGGTTAATGTATTCAGATTGTCCTTTGTGGTCTGGGTGCCTCATTGTATTCTCCAAATGTTAGATTCCAGTTGTAAGTGAAATTGGATTTTAATGCATGAATTTGGAAAATGGCAAACTGAAACAGCACCAACAAAATGCAGATTGTAATATATTTTTCGCTTGACAAATTTCAAAAACTTCTTAGAAGTCAGTTTGACTGTTCTGAGAATTGTCCTCTAGATGGTATGGCAGAACGTGCTTAAAGCTTTGAGTTGCGACTGGGAATAGAACTTCCTTAGCATTTGGTGACTCTGAAATTGCAGTCAACTTCATGGCAAAACTGTGGAGTCTACCCTGTGGTTGAAATGTTGCCAATTTCGTTATTTTGTTTTGTCTTTTTCGTAATTCAATCACGTTAGGTCCTTGTACTGCTCCTGTAAATAAGACTCTATTATATAAATTTCTGAGACTCATTTACATGGAATTTTTTGATGTGAATTATATTTGAAATAGCTGTTCCTGATTAACTCCTTTCATGGACACTTCAATTTTGTGAGTGGTTTTAGGAAAGGATTATGCTAATGCAGAATAAGGTGGTTTTATCGTAAGACCATCCATACAGCAAAATAACTGAGAACTCTCTTGAATTCAGATCACCTTAATCTTTATTGAGTTCTTGCTGCTGAAAAAGCCATTTCTTAGAGCCAAAGCTGGTTGGGGACACATGCGAAGCTCCTGCCAGCTGCTATGAGAATTTTATTATACATAATATTACATCCCTTGCAAAGGGGTGACAAGATTAATTGCAGTGTAAAATACGGTGCCATTTTTTAATGCATTGGGAGGATATTTTTTGGTCTGACAGCCTTTAAATTTGCCTCTTTTTCTGGAATGATTTATACAGGGGTTGTGTGTACAAAACAATTCAGTAATCGTATTTTCTGAGATTTTAGCTGTTCTTCTTGTTAGTGTTAACAGCTAGCGGTACTGTGTGATACTATTTTTATTTGACCTTTGTATTTAACATCTTGAAAGAGCAAGGAGACTTGCTGTAGTTTATTCTGTATGCCCTACTGCGTCATGTTCATTCTAAACTGACTTCTCTGTGAAGTTAAGAAACCTAGGAGAAGTGATGGGGTAGCCAGGACATGCAGAATGTGTTGGAACACAGAAATAAAATTGCTGCCGCCTCTACAGTTGCATACTGTAACAGTAATAACCGAGGCCTCACAGTTACATAGCCATGCCCTCCTTTCCCTGAAGTCCAGAGTGGAGTTTTTCACGCTTTATTGGATTAATGTTTGTGTATAATCTTGTTTAAAATAATCAGAAGGGAAGGTTTCCAGTGTGCGCTAAATGTGTGCTGATTTGGCATAAATTTATTGTGAGTGCACTTTGCCACCATTTTCAAAGAAAAGTGGTATATGACAGTTGTGTTTTTGGCCCACTTTGTTCAGTTTAGTAGATATTAATTGTAATGTCTTCCATAAAATTTTGCAGTATTTGACTCCTGAATAAGATATTCTAGGAAGAAATTTAAATAGACATCAGGTTTCTTTAAAATTCATGCAGATAATCTGAAGGTTGCAGTATTAAAGCTGTGATTGCTAATGAAACACCAAACCCTGGTTAGAATTCACTTTGAATTTCAAGTGGTGATGAAAGGATAGATATGACAAGTGAGGTAATGTACTGTAGTTATGCAGGTATCTTGCAGCTCCTCTTTGGTTACCTAAAATAGGTTTAAATTGTTCTCATTTCACAGGTCCCAGACAACAACGCACCAGGCCTACAGAATCAAACATAAAATAGTGACATCACTGGAGTGGAAGTGCTGTCCTGGGAACAGTGGGCAAAACTGCCTACCCAAAGGTGAGTAGAGTTGTAAGGGTCTGAAACCATTCACTTCAGCAAAAGAAAACAATGCAGTTTGGTCTGTGAGCAAATGGCTCTGTTCAAAACCAATACAATCCTTTCTGTTAATTTAAAATGAGGAAAAATGCACAGTAAACTAAAATGCTTTGGGATGTTGACTCTTCCGTGCATGTCAATATCCAGAGCAGCTAAGCAGAAAGCCCTTTCCCCTCTTCCACTCTAAATAAAGCTCATAAAATCGCCAGCCTTATTGCATTTTGCTAAAATATGGAGTTTGCATGCAGTGCATCTCTACTTTTGACCTTTTAGTTATTGAGTATTGCAGTGCTGAGGATATTAAATCCAGGTCCTCTATTGAATACTTGCTGTAATATTCCTCTACAGCACAGTTACTCTTCTGCCTTTCAGTTCCAGGCTCTAAGAATATATTTTGTTTGTGATAAAATAATGTATCAACTTTTTTTTATTTCTCTGAATTTTTTAGGTCTTCTGTTGTTCATTTCAATAGTGACTGAATGTTTCTAGGTATTACGCATGATCCCTGGGTAATTGTGCCCTTTTTGACAGAGTAGCCTTTTACCTCTGCCTTGGTGATCAAATATGTGGCATCATATTGTAGTTTTACATCTCTATAATAGCTATTTCTTTGCTGCTGGCCTTAAGTAAACAGTCCTTGAAAAATTAGATATGGCATCAGCATACGTGTTTGAAATGAATGAATATTGCAAGAAAGGCTATTAGATGTGATAGGGAGTTCAATCAGCAGTGGTAAAGTAAAGGGCTGTGATTAAAAATTAATGTAGAGGAATGAAGAGAAATCACTGTTGTTCACATCCAGGAGGGAAATTTCAGTGCTGAAGAGCCAGAATTTTGTCAGGCTCAAAATTCTTTGCACAGCAGAGTGTAGAGTCAGTTGTTAACACAGGACATGGTCAGTCAGCAAGGCTGTCCAGTGAGCATGGATCAGGTGTTTTAAATGTTTCCTTTCAGAAAAAAGCAAACATCAGTAAAAATTGATTAAAAAAAATGTAAAGGGTAGCATTGAAAGGGGGAGGTCACAGTTGACAGAATTGAAATGGCATCAAAATAACACGGAAATATTGACCAGGAAGAAAAGCTGTATAACTCAATTTGTAGTGGCATCTGTGTAAAAAGTAAGAATAAAGGAAAGTGCTGTGAAGTGTTACAGGAGTGGGTGTTACATCCCCTGGGTTCTATTTTCAAGCCTCTTCTGGCTTGCTGAATAACTTGGGGAAGCCACTTATAATCTGCATAACCAAGTTTACCCATCTAGAAAATTGAGATGACACTTATCTCACAGGGGCACTGGGATATTTAATTAATTAATGCTTGTAGAACTGCTTAAAGAGATTGGGATGAAAGGTGTTATGTCAGAGAAGCTTTTCTTCCTTGCTTTTGGAATCCTGCCTCCTATGAGGAGCAGACCACCAGCACAAGCCCTGCCTGTATTATTCAGTTCCCATCAAGGGGCGTCGGCTAATGAACTTGAACAGTTGGGAGCCCAACAGCCTTGTGTTCCTGCGCTCTACAACAGCAGGGGAGAGATGCTGAAAGTGCTGAGTGGGGCTCTCCCGAGTCACTGAGCCTCCCACTTGGCCTCTCTGTTGTTCGACAACAGAACTGTTACTGAAGGGTTTCTGTGCCGAGGGTTTCTGTGGGGTGTTCTGACAATCCTTCAGATCCTGGAAAGGCACTGTTAGTGTGATGTGGGTTACTGGTAGAAAATGCTAATTTAAAATGCGTCCTGGTTTAACTTCTCTCTCAGAGTGAAGTCGTGTGTAACTATTTCAGTCTGATAGTCTAGGCAGGAGGAAACACCACCACCTGGTAGTTATTATTACACATCTGAAAGTCTTATTTGGTAGCCCTGTTGTAACTGCTTGATTACAGACGCTTCCCAAGGTAGTGCAGTAGTGAGAGAGATGGAAGTGATGTGTTCAGATCGCTGTTTCTAACCTTACCTGCCTTGTGGCAACACATGACCAAATTGGCTAAGATGGGCATCCTGTCCCAGCATGGACAATGCAATTTTATAAGAAAATTTCTAAGAATGAAAAAATGTAGACATAATTTCTTATAAGTCTAACGAGACAGCTCAATATGGACAATTCAACAATTAAAGCATCATCATTTTGACCTGGGAATACCAAACGCTGAACTGGGAGCAAAACCACTAAAACAAAAGCACTTTTAAATTCTGATTTGCAGACGTCATGACATGTGCCTTTTACTAAACACAGCTTTATTTTAACTTTGTGCATGTAGTAATGAAATCCCAGTTCCCCCATGCACATATGGCCCCTGAACACCAAATTATATGGTTTACAGCCAGCAGCCGTCTCTGCCACAGCCACTGTCAGCACAGAACTCCCTGGCGTGGCAGTGATGTCGTTTCTCCAGCAGATGGCCGTGCAATGTCCCATCCTCTGCGCGGGGTGAGCGGCGCGCACAAAAGGCGGCAATTCGCCTTGAAACGCAGAGAACGGGAGGAACCTAACCCTCCCCCTCTCCGGGAAACCCCTTCAGCCACTGCTGCTTCATCAAAGATATACTGAGTGAAAAAGACCCACTCTCCATTTTTTAAATATTCCCTGAAATGATTTTGAGTGCTGTGTTTAAAAATGCATAGAACAATAAATTATACATCTAGGCCAATATATCGGATGATAGACACCTAATGTTAAATTTCTATGGGCGTTACCTGTTTTTTCTGATACAACTGGAAGAACTCATTGCTCAGAATTTTGTATTGCTGCTTTTTTGTTTGTTTTGTGTTGCTTTGTTATTGTGAATGGCGCCTTTAGGGTGAGTCTAGCTGTCTAATTTAAATTTCATATTTTATTTTTTTTAGTTTGAACTGAGCATGACATATCTAATTTTTAAAAGGTCTCAAATGTGAGTCATTTGATGGCTATTTCCACCCTAAAGAGCATGAGTATTAGCTTTTCGGTCTGGTGCTCCCATCACACCTGCTGTTATCCAGCATCTACGATGGGAAATCTCAGCTGTGGGAATAAGAGGCACATAGATGTAATCATTGTATGATGTCTTGGAGTGATTCCTTTGGAAAAGACCTGAGCCATGCTGGAAGAATGATGTAGGAGAAGCTATATTACCAGTGACTCCTCTGAATTTATTTCACAAATGAAAAGCCTGAATTTCTAATGGTACTTGAGAAGTACCTTTCCTATACTGCGATGAAATTTAATAAGTGTACGATATGTGGCTGTCTGTGGGTGAGGTTGGGGTGTGTGTGTGTGTGCATCGCTGGCTCCAGTCCTTGCTGCTGTCAGAGGCAGTGCAGTGCACTTTGGGCTTGCTCCATGGATGGTTTGCTCTGACAGATGCTGTGTCCTGGGTCTTACAGCCATTATGTTACCTGAACAGCTTTAAAGCGCTAGTAGAACAAGCGCACAGGAATAAATATATATCCTTAAAACTTTAAAAGTGATTAAAACTGTAAGGGTTTGGGTATTCCAGATTGTGGAGCTGTGAGTGGGGCAATTTATTTATTAGGGAGGATGCAAGATAAGGTGGATAGTATATATATTAAAAAAATATGTTGTCTGTAGCACCAAGTGTCAGTGAATGCATTTAGAGCAACAGAAAGACCAGTTAATGAAAGAATAAAAGGACATCGATCAGCTGGTCATTATCACAGGCAAGTAACTGACTCCCTTGGCATAGATTGTATCATCACATCACCACCTGATAAATCCTGTCTAATGAGATGGGCTGAATGCAAGAATTTAGCTTCTGTCAGTAACCATGACACAGAAAGATAGCAGAAGCTGTTGAAATTATAACTATTTGAGGATTTTGTATTTCTTATCAGTTTCAATAGATTTTATCAAACTGTTGGTCCATATGTTAATTCCCTCTGAGTTCCTATCCTAATGTTTACAACACCCTTAATTTACAGCATAAAACACTTTGTATCCTTCTAATTGCAGTCTATTTATCTTCAAATGAACTATGTGAAACATGAAATTTCTTGATTCAGCACTTTAATCTGTTTCCCTGGAAACTTGCATTATGGCTACACTAGATTTTAATATTTGAACTGTAAAATAGTGTCGCTATACCCGAGTTATTCTGCTTGTACTGTACTAAAGACTGGAAATCACATTAGTGCCACATGAATGGCATTCCTTAGATATGCTCCTGCTGGAGCATTGACTTCAAAATGTTTCATGAACTGAGCAAGTATATAAAAATTGGTATGAATTTACACTAACAAATTTATTGCCTGATTTGTACATATTTTTAAAAAAAAAAAGATAAAATGAAAACAACACCTTTAAGCCTAATGGCTAGAGAATGTATATCAGGAATATGGAAATCTCAGTTCAGTTCCCAGCTATCTGATCAGTTCATTACTTTTTCTGAGTGAAGGCACTTAACTTTCTGGACCTCAGTTTCCCCAGTTAGGATATTGAATTAATAATAATGTTAGTCCAGCTATTTGCAAATTGCTTTCAGATCTTTTGGGCTGAAATGTACAATAAGAACAGATAATCCCATCTGCCATCACCAGAGAAAATATTTATGAAATTGCCACCTTTGTGATGTTTTTTAATGTGTATACCAGTCATAAATCTCAGATGATATTTGTTGGAACTTAAAATTTGATTATGTTTTGAAATTGTTTTTATTTTTCAGGTGCTGCAAAAATGTAATATCACCATTGACTTTAGTAGTAAGATTTCCATGATTGAAGATCTGTGTAATCTGTAAAAAAAAAAAACCAACAAAAATAAAAATAACAAACAAAAAACCCCAAATAAAAACAAATAAAACCACCAAACAAAACCAACCCCAAAAAACCAACCCAAAAATCAGTTTCAACAAACCTGGTTAATTTTGTAGCCATTTAAAAATCCTAATTAATTTTACAGTTGGCAATCTCTGTATTGTCTTTGTACTGGTGTTTTATGTGGTTCTAAAATACTCATCTAGAATTTTTAGCCCTGGGCATTTAAAAATTCTGTTAAAGCAGATTTTGGCATTTTAATATTAACACCAGTCCCTGCCAGTCTCAAGAAGTCTTTTATAAAGCCAGTCACCATCTTCAGCAACGTCGTCCCACACTGCACGAAGCAGATAAGAGCCACTGCAGATGATTAGGCTTTGTTAAAGCTGGTACAGAATAGAGAGAGAAAAAAATTGTGGAATCATCCCGATTGTCATGTTCTGTGGTTCACTCATATCCTTTCCTTTCCTTTTTCTCCCTTCTCTAGCTCAAGAACAGCAGTCAGTTATACACAGCAACCAGGCTGAAAGCAGCAGAACTGTCAGTGAGAGGACACCAGGAGCTCTGCGGGACCCCAGTGGGCCAGGTCAGTTGTTAAGATTGCTCTCACTTCTACCCAGTCACTGACAATGGGATTCACTGAGATCACTGCAAAAACAACTTGCGGAAAATCTCTGTCTGCTGAAAGGACCTGAACGCACTGTCAGTTTCTAGCAGTCATGGTTCACTGGTATGCCCTTCTGATAAAGATGGGCAGAAGATTAAATGTACCAGCAGCTTAGAATTTATAGTGTCTTGTGACTAAATTAAAACCAGGGAAGTATGCTGTATAGAGACGTTTAAACTATTATGTTATTGAAAACAATACATTAATTAACAGGAGAAAAAAAGGAAATTAAACAAACAAACAAAAAAAAAGGGCCGGGGGTCAGAAAACCCAACCCAAATACAGAAGTAGTACAGACCAGCACTGCACATAGAAGAAAATGTAATGATGTTAACTGAATACGTGATTATTGTTACATATTTTCTTACAAAAATTGGTTCTTTATTCAAAATCAGTACAAGGATGTTTCAAGCCTTAACAAGGGCAGCTCAGGTGTGTTTTAAGCTACTATGTCTAGGATGATCAAATAGCTGAGAAACACACTGACAGTTTACACATTTATGCCACAGATACTGGAGAGTATTTCTTATTGCCCTATTCCTTTGCTCATTCTTGTGTTTACTTTAACCTATCCGGACATTATGTTTTTGGAATATAATGTCAGTGTTGTCTCGCAACAGTATGTATAGACAATCTAGAATTTTAAGAGATGGTCGGTAACAAAAATGATTTATTCAAATAGTGATCTATATCGAGAGCCTACATTAACTGCGTGAAAAGCTTCTCCCCATCTTGATCTCTAGTTGCTGGCAGCTTTGGTCTGGGAGAAATCCTGTGCTGTTTGCCGTTTTAGGAGGTGGAACACCACTGTCGGCCACATGTGACTGGACATGAATGGTGGCCATTTTCCATGGGAAAAAACCTCAGTCCCTCAGGGTCAGGTCAGAGGTGGCATCTGGGGCTCTAAGGGCAGCCAGAGTCCTAGTCGTTGGCAGCTTTGGTCTGGGAGAAATCCTGCGATGTTAATGATGTTCAGAGTCAGGACACAACTGTGGGCACAGGTGCCTGGTCTTGAAGAGTGGCCGTTTTCCGCTGGAAAAATCTAATTTTCATGGTGAGGAGCCAAAAATGGCCAAGATGTGAAGGACAGTTTAAAGGAAGCATATTCCTTGAACTTTCTTACTACCTGCCTGTTCTTTTGAGTCTATTGATGCTTCAGTTATGTTTGTCTATACTGGCTTTTTGTATAACCATCAGTTGTTCCATGCTGTGGTTTTGTTGTCACTCACCTCTTGGCCAAATCCAGAAACATTTTAATGAAGCAAGTAAATAAGGCAGGTTATGTTCTCAGGTCTGTGTTTTGCAGTTTTCAATATATTCTTCTGGGCTGTAATGTATGCTGAGAGAACAGGATGTCAGAATTAAGATTGCCACAGAATTTTATGGAGATTTTGCACATGTATGTGCTTATATGCACGTATGTGTTTTATTTTAAATCTTAGTAGACAGAAAGAAAAAGAGAGGGAAAGACTGAATCTGGCATGGAGATATAGAAAGGTATTTTCAAAAGAGAGTTAGGCTGTTGCTCCTTGGCGATAATGTGTGAGCACTAGGGCAGTGAGACATGCCACTTCTGTTAGTAGGAATTAAGGTCTGAGAAATAAATCTGGAATTGGAATCTCTAACCTCCATGTTAATTGCTTTTCAGTTGTTTTTAAACCAAACTGGGTCAGTCTAGAAAGAGAGAGAGACCGGTTCTGGCTGTCAACCCTGTAAACATGGCCTGGGGTTTAAACAGCGACTGACTGCCCTGGTCTGTAGCTCCATCAGCACCTGCTATGGCTCTATAAGCCAGATTCTGCTTCCAGCTCCCACTATGCAGCCATGCCACTTTTAGGCATAAAACCTCACTTTCAGGTTCATCTAACTTCTCTTCCTCCCTCAGTGGGAACTGATAGAAACCAAGCTATAAAAAAGCATTACACCCTGCAGGTTAGTCATGAGTTTGGGCGACCGTGCATGAGCCACTAATGAATTCAAATCCCTTTCTCATAGTAACAATTCAACCAGAAGCAGAAGTGTCCAGACATGGTTGTCTCTCACAAAGCTGTATTATGAAGACAAAGGTCTATCAATGGCCTGTCCTTGCCGTGCCAGTCAGAAGAATTGCCAGAGTCTAAACGAGATGGTTGAGTAAGAAACTGTTCAGTATCTGTGTAGCTAGATACCTTGGGCAGAGAACACATTTGGAGATCCTAACATCCTAACCTAAAAGAGCCTTATTCTCCAGGCTCTTCCAGTTACGGCCTTTACAACCAACATGCCTCTACAGGAGAGCATTTTTATGGGTGTTGGCCTGCTTCTTCTGCGCTGACGGGGTGCGTTTAGCTAATTTTCTGGGTTTTCCCAAATGCTACCAGGTTAGATAAGACACGTGTATTTTCTACATACTAGAATTTAAATACTAGAATACAAGTAATCAGAAGAATATGTTCTTTAGTATATAACTTGCTTGGGGTTTTTTGGAGCCTTTAGACCCCCTGTACTTAGACATGATTTCTGATTAGAACTGTTTGCTGCCGCAGGAATAGACACTGATGCTGTAATGAAAAGTGACAAAAGATCAATAGCAATACTGTAAACTTACACTAATAAATATTTGTATTCAATACTAAAGAATCTCTTCCACAGCAGTTTATTAAGTCATAGTATAGCCCAGATCATTTGGGGTAAAGTATCATATGTCGAACATAGGCCATTTAGGCTGAATTGTTGAAGATTTTCTAGCTTTGCTTACAGGAATTCAAACATCTACTTTTATCAGCATCTTCTGAAAATCCCAGACTAAGTTTGATACCTGTCACCCGTCAAACTCAGATGGCTGGCTGAAGTCATGTGGGGTCCTAATTTTCAACATCAAGGCATTCTTCACCATTACCTATCTTAAAAGCATCCTTCTAGACCTTTTTATTCCTGAAGAGACTACACGTGTCAGAAACAATTCCGGTAGGTTTTAAAATAAACTTGACTTCATAGGTTGAGCTTCTATTTTTAATGACAGACTAATCATTATTCCAAAGTAATTTATCTATTGGCTGTTTTTCTGCCTTGCTGTGGTGTTGAACAAGTCTTTATTTTGACCCAAACAATGGAAAGATGATGTATTCCTTCGCACACAAGCCTTGCAAAATCATGAAGTTGTGTTATAAATGGTAAGTTAAAATGAATGCTTTTATGATTGTGTTAAAGGAGATTGACTAAATGAGAGTTAACTGAATACTCTGTAGGGTGCTAGGTGGAGGAAGAATGTCATTATGTTGATTAAAATATGCTAACCATTCAGAATACCCTTGTAGAATCATAAATACTTCATAATGGATACGTATGCTTCAGTAATTAGTAACTGCTGTGCTGCTGAATCTCACTAATACACGACACATGACAACAATCAAGATGATTCACTCAAAACTAAAAATTCAGAAACTTTTCACCCCACTTTTAGCTAATGTCTCTCAAGTCAATTAGACCTTCTTTTTTTAAATTCACTCCACAATGTTTTAACACTACTTGGTTTTTTTTCTTCTCATTTTGTTCCTCAACCAAGCACTTTTTCAAAAAATGAATGAGAAGATCAGCAGTCAGGAGATGAAACTGACTTTTCTACAGAAGAAGGTTGACAGCATTGCTGCTGCAATGAATGATGTGAGCAAGATGCTTTCTTCTCTGGAAGGCAAAATCAATGAAGATAAGGGCAGAGACTTCCAGTCTTTTCTAAAAGGTAAGAAAAATAAATTAATGTAATCACTCACCCTGTTAGAGGTGCCAGGAAAAAGAAAAGCTAAAAACCTTCGTAGGCTGTTACTCAGCACTTGTAGGGAGAACTAATTTTTTAAATTTCATAAGAGAGAAATTTGGTTATTTCATTGTTCACTACGGTGTCTTTCATAGTGAAAAAAATGTATATTCTTTGGTTCTTCATCACCTATGTGGTAACTTAAGCCACTAACAAGGCATTTTCATTTACTTAGAGCTTCTGCAAATATTCTTATCTCTGTTTCTGTTTATGCGGCAGCCGCTAAAGGCTGTAGTATTTGCTTTGCTACCAAGTCTAACTAATATTCCTTGATACATAATTCACATATGCAGGGCAAACTATAAGGAATTCTGGGGTGGTTGTATTTATAATACAGCAAACATTCTGCTGAATAATTTGTCCCTGATTATATTAGGCTATCTTTGATCAACATCTGTACTCCTGTTCAGTATATGAGAAAGACACAGCTAGAAATCAGGAGCTTGGACAGATCCTCACCCGCAGAATTATGCATCCATTCTTTGTGACTCCTGGAGCAAGACCTGTATGTTACCCAGCTACAAGTGTTGCTTAACAAGCAGATTCAGACTGAAACTTTCATTTCCTCAATGTGCAATATTTTTCTCATTTTTCAGGAATTTTCCCTAAACCATATTTTACGCTTAAGGATCCAGAGGCCTTTTCTACTGTTTAAAAATAGGACAGAGGTTCTGGAGTTCCTTACATTGAGATAAAACTGAATGAAACAATAAGTAGTTTTGTATCTCACTCAAATTTACCAAATTGGATCCCATTTCTTGTATGACTTGACAGAGTCCTCTGTCTCCTGAGCTGCTCCTGCACATGCTAGATGGCTCTCTTGCATGCAAGTTTATTCCATCTGTTGGTCGGTGACCTGCTTTCACCTCTCCATATATTGCTAGACGGCATTCTTGACCTTTGAGTGCACATTTAATTTGTCTTTGAGTATTTTCCATTTCCCTTCTCCTTTGTCCTCATTCTTTTTTGTATATTCCACTCATTCTAGCTGTCATTTTCATGCTAGTCTAAGAGGTGTTTTTTTGCATCCTGTGTTTCTGCTTCTCCATTCCCTAACTGTATTTCAGGGTCTAGGTCTTAATTAAAATGTGCTTTTCAAAACCTTCCTCCTCCATTGAAAATGTGCTTCAAGCCTTTATTGTTTTTACCAGCAATGTTTTATATTATACCTGCTTAGAAAAAATCTCCAGCTGATGTCCCTTTTTTTGATTTATCTTCTCAATCTATCTCCTAATCAAGTAGCTCAAATGAACAAGATGCTATCAGCTACATTCCTTGGCTCTAATTATGGGCATTCCAACACAGGTTATTCTTGGCTTGTACATAGGTAAACAACGGGAAGGAGGAAAGGAGGGGAGAAAGAAAAGGTTAGTGTGTCTGTTGGCCTGTGTGCGTAACGACAAATAGCAACTGCAGTTTCTGTCCAGGAAATATCAGTCACTTGTACTCAAATGCATAAACAGCATCCTAAAGTAGCAGGACCTGGAAGGAGCTTCCATGCTGTCCTGTAACTTGGTACACAGGTGCAGCATAGACACATCAGACTGGCTAAAGATAACTCTTAGAAGCTCACGTGAAGCAAACCACAACTTTCCCCAGTACCACTTTGCCATCCTGAAGCAAAGCGCTATCAAAGCACAGTTAAGTCTATAGTTGCTCCATGTTATTCAGATATTCTCCTTCTTCACCTGCTTTTCTATTTTCTTCCTGTGGTGCCCAGGTGCTTTGCTCACAGTTCATACATCACCTTTTTTCTTATCACAAGAATTCCAATGTTCTGCTGAGCTTTGTATCAGAGTTTGTTAGGAGTGAGGTCTGATTCCATGCACAAACAATTCTATGCAGTTTATAAAGCCTTTAACTCTTGGTTTCATCTGTGACTTTGGTGATACAAACATGACATCTGTTGATAGAGGGCAACACTCACTGGAGTAACTGATATGCTCAATGACTTAAGGAAAATAATTTTGTGCCCTTTTTAATTTAAGAAACTCTGCTTACTTCCTGCTATTCTTTTCTTCCTCTTTTAACTCCATGTTTAATACACACCTTTCCTTTTCATTATTAAAATGTACACTCCTTTAAAAATGAACTCAATATAGGAATGTTAATCACTTCCAAGTCAGAAATGTCATTTACAGCTGCACATATAACCTCAATTCAGTCTCCTGTGTACATACATTTATTTTGCACATTATTCTTCAAATAACTGAAACTGCGAAGAGAGTGTATGTTGACACAGAATAATTACACCCTTTGGTTTTCAGCCAGGAAGCTAAAATTAAAATTTATAATCTCATAAAAAGTGCAAGAGATCTTTAACGTTCACAGGTAGTTTGGACCTTTCTGTTTCCAAATGAGCAACAGAGAAACCGAGTTACATCCATGAGTGCACACATATATTCTCAGCTCAGGCTTCACAATATACCCAACTGTCACCTACAAAACAAGTTTGGGCCAGGTCTTTGTGTGGACAAATGTGCTCCCACAGCCTCTGCTGAACTTTGTTTCTGAGCTACCTAGTTGTCCTAGCCAGCAAGCATGGGAGAGAGAAACACAAAGCTGTCTGGTTTATCAGGCTCCACACTCCCTTGGTAATGGGAACACCTGAAAACCGGAGCTGAGCTTTATATCACCCTCACTATCCAACTGAATGGAGCAGGGATAGCAGAGAGTGAGGCTGTGGCACCTTTTTGGCTGTCACAGAAAGGAAAGGCCGGTGTAGACCTGTGGAACACCTCTCACAGATGGATGGTCTGTTAGCAAGATTTTTTGCTGAAATGAAGGAATTTAACTGATTCCTCACAGAAGGTTTAGACTAATCTTGGTTCTTTCCACAGCCATTGAATTTTTCTTCACAGCTTATGGTGTCTCTTAGAGCACAGAACACTTTTCAGCATCATAAAGTAACTTAACTTAAACAAATCACCACTTGGAATGGTTTTTCAACAAGGCAGTTTTTTAACTTGGTTCATACCTTGATTTTTCCTCTCAGCTGCCAGGACATCTTTATTCTCAGGTACTTCAGCGTGCACATACATGTGCATATTCAAGTACATGCATCTGTCTAGTCATTTACTTGCTTTTCAGATAGTTAAAAGGAAGTTAATAAAGGTAATTCCAGTATTATCACTGTTGTTTATTATACTTTATGTAAAATTGCTGTGACATTTGGGACCTCAGTTGACAACAATGGAGTTTAATTCTTAGGAAACTTCATGCTGTATTTCTGATGTGGCTCTTTCCTGGCCTAGCAAACTTGGGTCTGATTTTCTGATGTTTTAGTGCACTTGCTGAGAATGTACCTTCAAATAAGTTTTCAGAACATGCCTCTGTTTTAGAGATGAAGAATAAAATACTAGCTATAGAATTAATTGAGAAGAAAATGGAAGAAGGGACCAGAATTTCCGCCTTTATCGATACAGTTTTAATCAGAGAACCTGTGGTCATTGAGGCATTGTAGAGGTTGAAGAGTTTAATCATTGAATCTCAGTCTAGCTGCAAACGTTCATAGGGTTTATGAAAATTGTGCAAAGAATGCTTCAGTGTTTTAGTTGGACATAGGGGCTACCTCTGGAGAATAAATTAATAAAAATCCTTCTAATCTCACACCAGAGCAGAACTACTGCTCTAATTGACTGAAATACGTTATGCAGAACTCTTTTATGTCTGTCTTGACCTCTCTAAGGCTTTATGGGAAACATACCTTCATGGTGTTCACTGGGGCAGAATTCCCACACATTCACTTCTGCCTAGTGCTTTCCAAGATCAGAACTCCTAGGAGCTATTTAAGGGGTTGTTGTACGCAAGACTTAAAGTTTCTACCTTTAAAATGTCTGCATTTTGCAGCAGTTGTTGTGTTACTAACTTTAGCTATTCAATAAGGCTACTCTTCTTATTTTGCTTCTGTCTCACAATATTGTGTTGTATCATCACCTAGCACATACAATACAGTAGGAAGGTAATAATCTCTGCTTTCACTTCTTGAACGTAATGTTGTAAAGCAGATGTTTTTCACCTTACTTTTCTAGTGGAGAAAGGACACATCATGTTTTATGAGCAAGCCACAAAAGCACACAGATCTGCTCCTTTCAGTGCTCAGAAACAACTTAGTTAGGAGGTCAAAGTCTGAGTTTGCCCTTTCAGAATAATAGCAAAAGTCCCACTGATTTCAGTAGAAACAGGGACTCTACACTCATCTATAAATTTTGCTCTGTGTGTGGGTAAATTGGGGCAGGGATGTGTGTGTTTCGCTTCTGTTCAGCACTCTTTGCTCACGTTGTGGGAAAAACTTAGATGTTATTAACACGGTTGGTTTGATTGTTTCCATATTTCTCCTTTTCCCCAAAGGTCTCAAATCCAGAAGTATTAATGACTTAATCAAAGACATAGTTGGAGAACACTTTCAAGTGTTTCAAGGTGAAATGCAAGAGAGCATGGCTCAAATTTTCAAGACTATGTCTAGTTTGTCGGGTGATCTTGAAAATACGAAAGAATTAGTCAAGCATCTGAATGAAACCCAAAATAAATTTGCTCAGATGAAAGACAGTGGGCCAACAGAACTTGACATTCTGGAGCTGAAGAGCCATATGGTGCAGATGAGAGAGGAAATGGCCCTCACTTGTGATAAGCCTGTGAAAGCTTTACAAGAAAAGCAGAAGTCCTTGGAAGTTAACTTGGAGCATCAACAATCGAGAAGCGTAATTTATTATGAATCTTTAAATAGGACCCTTACTGAAATGAGAGATGCTCATGAACGATTGTTATCAGCTGAACGGTCCTCAAGACAAAGCGTCCCCTCAGCAGATAAAGTCACGGAGTACAATGTTACAGAATACATGTTCACACTGCATGAGAAAGTAAAGAGACAAGGCATGATGGTGCTAGAGATCTATGATGACTTAAGAGTCCAAGATAGCAAGATCAGCAATCTCAGTGTTGCGCTGGAAATTCAGAGGGACTCTCTTCTGGGGGTCTGTGATGACATGTTGTCAGAGAGCAGGACAGATTTCCAAACACAGCTGGCAGCAGTCCAAGAGAGCATGCTTGTTCTGAACAAGAGTCTCTCTGATGCGTTCCTTCCTTTGGGCAATAAGATGGACAAAATGAATGAGCAAATTAATGACTTGTGCTATGATATGGAGATCCTGCAACCCTTGATTGAACAAGGGGTACCTTTTAGTCTGACTTCAGAGTACGAGCAACAAATCCAAGCTCAAGACTTCAAAGAGAAACTTGAAAACCTCACTGTTGTCCTTAACAGAATGAGTTCTGCAATGAAGGAACTTTCCAAAACTCAGGAAGGACTTAAAAATGAGTCTCAGGCTTATCGGGACCTGTTTGAGAGTCGTGTTAATGAATGCTCCATGGAAATAGAAGATGGATTAAACAAGACCATGATAGTAATAAACAGCGCTATCGATTCTATTCAAGATAATTATGTACTGAAAGATATGCTTCATGCTCTAAGAAATGAGACTGGAGTTTGCTGTGGTAGAGCGGAGGAACTGGACAGCCTCCTGGCTTTCATTCCTCGGTTCCAACAGTTGAATGAATCCCTCCAGTCACTGCTCTATAACAAGAAATATGAAATTACTTCACAAGTAGCACCATCTCTGTCTGATCTTCCACACAAGGAATCTGAAGAAAGTATCCTCCACAATTTCAGTAGAGTTTTCTCTATTTTAAATGATACATCATCAAAAATGGAAAAGCAGCAACAAGACATCAGCCGCCTGGAAGAAAAACTATTTGACTCTGTGGAGGGTTCAAAGGACCACGAAGTTCGCCTTCTGAATGTAGAGTCAAAAATTTCTAAGTTTTTGGCAAACAACTGTGTCTCACTCAAAAAACCCAAAGCTGCTTCAACAGAGAAAGAACAGGTGGTCTCACTTCAGCTCCAGGCGCTGAGCTCCAGGATCAAGGCCCTGGAAGCCAAGTCGATCCGTTTCTCAAATGTCATTCCACTTGTGAACAAGACCGCTCATGAGGCCTGGGGGCTGTGCCAGGATGCCAACAACAGCATCCAGAAAGTTAATGCAAGTATACCTGTGCTAATTAAATTGGCTCAGCCAGATATCCCCCTGCTCCAGAGAGGCCTCAAGGAGCTCATTGAATCTGTGCTTGAAGTAAAAGCAGGAACTATTTTGACAAATTTAACCCAGCATGTTGACACGTCGATGGTAAATGCAATGAACAATATCACCAAACTCCAGAAGCAGCTGAAACCAGTTATAAAGAAATCCTCCCCAGCAAAAAAAGTGGCAGTAAATGCCACCATGAGCCTGGCAAGCCGAAGCCAGAGAAACACGGATAATGCAATAGATCCAGGTAATGCATTTTACTCTACTAGAAATCAAGGTACATTTTATAAAGATTTGTGTAACCATTGTGATGAACTGAGTGGCATAACTTGACTGAGAGTAAATAAAAAGTCTAAAGACTGCTGTAAAGAGTATTTGAGGAACTTGAGATTAGTCTCTTGCTTACAATAGAATTTATTTTGTTTATGAGGAGATTTTGCACTAAGGCATCTAGAAGCTCCATTTAATTTTCCTTAATAGAGTCCCATCTGATCAGTTTAAGATATGTATACATGCACACACACTCAGCTGAGAACCTGGCCTTTGAAAAGTGGCTGACAGTTTAGACAAAATCTAAAGAACAAGAATTTTGTGCCCGTGTTTCAATTAGCAATTTCAGTAGAAAAAAATGTATGCAAGCTGGGAGAGAAATATGGAGTTGCATCAGTACTTTGCAGTGTCAGCAGGGATGAAAGGTATCAAAAACCTGAAGCAAGTGAATACAAATGACTGTGATGAGGCTTTTGCTGGCTCCTTCAGGATTTCATTGAGAAGTGCAGTTACAGCTGCAACAGTGTGTTCTTGAAAAAGCGGGAATCCAGCCAATAAAGTAAATTTGGCTCCAATCCACCTGGAGAGCAGCTCAGCTAAGCAGGAGCTGCCATTCTTAAAAAGGAAATTTTGAGTGTGATCTGCTTCTGAACTTAAATTCAAATGCCATCATGTGAAATGAATTCATATGAATGAATTCACAGAAGTACAAACTCTTGAGTTATGACTTCTGTAATTATACTTGAGTGAAAATCAACAGCACAAGATAATGTTTTATGGAAATATAATTTCTGCCACAATACAGAAAATGAGGAGTGGATAAGTGAATAGAAATACTGAGATAACTCTATCTCACATTAAAATTAGACAGATTTCTTAATGACAGAGACATGTCCAGATGCTTGTAAAGATCCAGACCTGAATACTTTCTGTAAAGCACTCTTAAACCTTTGAACATTTCTAAACCAGTATTTGGTCCCTATTGCAAACAGATGTAAAGATAGTAATAGCTATTACTCTTGTTCAAGTGCTGAGGCCGTGGGCAATCTCTTTTTCCCTCTCCATGCTTTTTTCCTTCCTTTCCACTTTGCTTCTTCATCTCTTCCTGTCCTACGGACAGCATTTCTCAGTGATCAGTGGAAAGGATCCTTTTTAAAGCCATAATCCCATGAGTAGCTTGGTTTCTGATGAAAGCCATCCCTGTTGAAGGATTTCAGCCCTTGGTTATCTTTTCAGTTAGAGATGGGACACAGCTGTTAGAGGAGGCAATCACACTTAAAAATCCACCAAAGTTTGCTGAACCCTTGCTACAAAGTAATTTGAATATTTTGCTATTAAAAATGGCAGTTCTTCCTCAGTCATTTGTGTTTTGTCTGTTCCTGCCAATGCACAGGATGAAAATTCAAAATCTTTGCTCAAAATTGAAATTAAGACAAAATGAGGTATGTGTTTGATCCTTCCCACACAATGTATATTTATTGGAAAATATCACTAGTGCTACTTGCCTAGAGCACAGGAAGGTGCCACCTTCTCTGGTTTTCACTCTAGATGGATGAATTAATGTCTTTCCTATTTATTATTTATCACATAGTCAATTTTAACAAATAACTTGCTTGATAGTATTGGATATATGCTCACTTACAGAGAGTGCAGGTATTTGCGGGTGTTGAGAAGCCTTATTTTTATACAAGGTTTCTACACAGCATTTATGCTGACTTTTCCATCAGTAATGAGATTAACAGTATGTCATGCCTAGCAAAGCCACACATTACATTTCTGTAAGTTAAAGAACCAAGACCATTACCTAATTAACAAATATCCATCTTCTGCCTGGGTAGATTTTACTTCTCTATGAAAGCTTTTTCTCTCAAGTTCTAGCATACCGTCAGAGATTTGTGCTGCCTCTACTGAAATTTCTAGAAGAAACTCTAAGGCATAATTGCCTAATTATAAAATGTATTTAATCTCAGATTGTCTTTTTCAATTAAAAAAAAGGAATAAAATTCTAGAAAGAGGTGAATTATAATTTTCATTGACTCCAATATGTTCCAAATTTGAGCCTACTCTAACAGATTAGGGTTTTAATTGGCTTTAATGTGTTCAGGATTTGACCCTGAGGTAATACTTTGCTAAGTAATTAGTTGAAATCAAGAGAAAGCAATGTGAGTTTGCACTGCATATGCAGGGACATAAACCTTTGCAGACTTCCCATACTGTGGAATGAACTAAAGAAAATTTCTGTGTCGGGTGGAGGCTGCGATACGTGTATGAGAGGTGAAAGCACCAACACTTCACCTGATACTGATACGGCAACCCAGGCTGGATAAAAAAGTGATGATCTTAAGACAGCTTCAATATCTAACATAAAGGAGATGACAACCTTAAAATATATATATATTTTTATATACCTGTATATACACATAGTAACTCTTAATTAGTCTCGGGTGTGGGTTGTGGCTGGTCCTACTTTCCGATGCACTGTTCTGCAGAAACATGTGATGCAGTGTGAGGGCAGTTTAGCTCAGTTCCCATTTTCCTGTTACTACTAGTGCTGCTCTCTAGGGAATCTAGAGGCTGCTGTGCTTTCCAAAGATGAGTGTACTCTCTTGTTGCATGTCTTATATTAGTTGTGGATTTTGCTTTATTCGGATGATGCCACCCTCCCATCAATATGAGTAACTGAGAGTGAAGCTGTGTTGTATTTATGTATTTAAAACAGTGCATCTGTGTGAGAGGTAATTTCATTTCATTCTCTCTTTGTGTCTTACTTATGATTTTGTTTTCAAGATTTCTGACTCTTAACAGAATTGCAAGGTTTCATTGTTTTATCATTCAAGCCTTAATTTCAAGTGAAATTAACCTGTTCAAATGTTTTCCATCTTGTGTTTTAATTGAACAAATGTGATGGTTATTCCAGTTCAGTTTGGTGACATACACTTCAAATTCACATATTTACTCTTTAGACTATGGGTTGATGAAATTTTTTTAGCTTGTTTTTAATTTGGTGGGCCTAAAATCATCACACTGGAATTTTTAGACACCTCTGCTTAACAAAGAAACAGAGTTGCTAGAGTCAAAGTAGCTCAGATCCATCCTGACCATCCACCCCACCTAAAAGTGGAGGGCACAGCTGATGCACATCTCCTCCTTGCTTGTCGCCCACTGTCAGCCTGAGAGTGCTAAGCCAGAGGTGATTGATAACTATAGGCTGACAACCAGTTTGACCCTGTGCGAGCAGGGTGGTTTAGTAGATTCCCGGGCTCTTCCAATCTCCTAGGGCTTCCTGAGAAGCAGGTACTGATAACTGAATGCTGAGAAAATGTTGGTCGGTTACTTCCCGGTCAGAAGACTTTTTAAATTGAACCGCTGGAGTCAATCCTTTCCATAAGGAGATCATTAAATTGCTGGATATTTGTTTTTCTTCTAACAACACACCAGTAGATACTGACAGAGCTTCATTATTTGTTTGAGATTTGTTTGCACAGCTTTGGTAGTCTATTTCCCAAAAGAGCTCCTGGCTGTTTGCCCTCCCAAAGAGTAGTAAAACTGAGCATTAACTGGCTCTTCTTGCTACTACCATACTAAGTGTAATTAGCAACTACATTTTATTCTCTGCTAGTAATAGCTACAATTTAGGTCTTTAATTTATAGTCTCTCTCTTTTACTCATCTACACTACTAAGTTATCAACGATTAATTAACAATAAAATATTTACTATAGTAGGAAATCCTTTCCTAATCTGAACCTTCTGGCGTCTTTATCCCAAGGAGATTATTCAGACATAGTGTCTCAGGACACTCTTCAGCAATAAAAAAGAAAATACTGGGCAGAGGAGCAGCCTCAGCCAGAAATGACAGCAGAAAGATGCTGTTGTAGCAGTTTCATAGAGAATATTGGTGCAGAGGAGATCTGCAGCCTTTGCCTTCTGCTCTGAAAATCCTAATTTGACTCAAACCCCCACACAACTTCTCCTATTCTAGCAAATGGAGGAGCGTCACAGATGCTATTAAGCAATGCTTCACCTGGAGGGTTAATTTAATGTAGATGAAGCTGTGTCTGAATTTGAATTAACTCCAAGGTTAAGTTCGAACAGAATCACCGCACAGCAGACTTCCAAAGAAATAGTCTCAATCTCATTATCATTTCCTTTTAGTGATCTTTTTCCTGTTTCTTGGATTTACTTCTTGTTTATGATAAGCAGAGGCCAATTAGCAGAGAGACTGCTGAGCTCTTACAGGAAGCTTTTGTATTTTGGGAATATGATACAGTCAGCACAATCAGCTGTTTTCCTTCCTTTTCTGCTTTCCTTTGACACTTGGTAAATACGTGGATGCTTGGTAAATATCAGCGAAATGTTGTTGGTGCTTGCTAAATGTGAGTGAAAAATAACTTCAGTGAAGGATGTAGCAAACTATTATCTGAGAAGAAAACCATTATTTCCTCGTGTCCAGTTGCCTGTGCTGCGACCTCAGTCATGACAGCCCAAAATTGCTTTATTTCAGGCATTACAGAGTAGACATTATTTTCTGTGAAAGGAATGACTGTTGTGTTTATAAATCCATATGCTGTATCAGAGCAAATTCAAGTGTCACTGTACAAAGTGCCTCAGCATTCTGCTCACCGAACTAAAATATCACACAGAAACAGTTTGCCTTAATGCAGCAGTCTGTGAAATATCGGGTTGGGCAAATGAAGATAAATCTGGAATTACTGAAATATTTTGTGAAATCCAGCTCAACATTTTCCTGGCAATAAGTAGATGCTTTTTTGCGAGAAGACTGTGTGGAGCTCTCTTTCCAGAGTTCTGCTGGTGATTCCTGGCAAAGAAAAGGTTTGTTTTCTAAAATATCTGACTTTTATTTGACCAAACCAAGAGAAAGCAAAAATGTGTGGTTTGGGAAAGCTTTCTGTTCGGAATTATTCATAGCAATATTTAATTTTTAATGTGACCTGAATTTTCTCCCCCCAAAAAACTGCTATGACAACACATTATTCAATTATACTCAGTAATTACTGTCTCAGAGCTCAGCAGCACTGGCCTGACAAATTTATCTGTATTGGCTGAGTGTAATTTGGCCAGCTCATACCTAGTTGAGAACAGAGGCAAGGACATCCTCAGTGAGGGTGCTCTGCAAAGCTACCTGTTTGGTATAATTTTCCTTGTTTACAATCCAAAACTCCTACAAAATCTTGGTAGATACCCTGAAATTATGGAGTCGTTTATGGACAAATACTTGAAGTGGCTGGGATAGCATTTAAGACCTTTCATGACCAGGAGCCTGACTCTCCTGTGATGTTTTTTACGTGCCTGGGTGAAAAATGCCGTAGGCAAGACAGTCCAGCCTGAACACCAGCAGTACAAAATCTGGTTTGGTACCACCCAAGGCTAAGATGGTTCAGTCGAGAAAGAGCAGCCTGATCTAACTTCTTTGGAGGATCTTTTTTCTTACTGCATGTACCTGACCCTCTGAGACTGGCAGAACTTAGAATTTACAGGTAATCTTGAATATCTTGGAGGTTAGCTGAGAGTATGCTGTGTTCAAGTAAAGAGAGAGGCTGGACAGGATCTGAAGTTGGCCTTCACGAAGAACTTCAGCAGAAATTGTGAATTGACAAGGAGCCTCTCCGAAATACTGTGTACTTAGGAAGTGTTGCTGTCAGGACGTTGCAGCTGAGGCTGTTGGATTTCCTCGCTCTCTTTCACAGGGCAGCTTTCAGCGTGTGCCAGTTCCCCGTGCCAGAATGGAGGAACCTGTGTCAATGACAGACAGAGTTTTGTCTGTGCCTGTCGCCACCCCTTCGGAGGAGTCAACTGTAGTGTGAAGCTGGTGAACGACAATTCCCTGAGTGTTGGCAAGTACAGAATTTAGCAGTGCAATACACCATCAGTGCAGGCCTCTGCCCCAGGGCCTAATTACAGAGCATTTGCTGGTCAGAGGTCTCACGTTTCACTTTAATGAGTGACAACTGAAGCAGCAGAGTCCTGTGTTGTGGTGCTGAAGACATCAATCCCCACGGGTGACTCGTGATCTCTTTTTTTAATATGACCAGATGATGGGATTAAATTGGTTTGGGACCTGCCATAATAGCTGGAAAGCTCGCTGCTGCAATGTGCAGAGTGGGCGGGTGTGCAATGGATATATTTGAACATGATGTAGTGGATTTTGAAGTGGGAGGTAAAAATCACATCACTGGGGAATACTAGCTTCAATGCAGCCATAAATGTTCTATAAATACCAGTACCTACCAGGATTTGTGGGACTGTGGCCTTAAGAAATCATGTTAGGCTTGCCTCTGGCTTTCATCAACAAAGGATGCAGCCCTTGAAAGATTTCAAAAGAAAAAAAAAAAGTGAAAATTATGCTTATTCAGTCCAGAAAACAAATAAATAATTTACACCCAGGCCACATGGAATGTGAATTTTATGCATCTCTCAGCAGTCATTTGGCTGATTTTCACTCATGACAGCATATGAATAGTGAATGAAATCACATGTACAAAAGCAGGGAATGATAGCGTACAGGCTCAGCTTGAAGAGAAGCACATATACTTTTATCCCCTCATTTAACATCATGAGTGCTAAACCCTCCTCAGTGTTTGTCTAAGATTTGTGGCGAAATTCTTGGCTTCAGCTCACTCATATGAACAATGAAAGAGATCCTGGGGTGGGAAAAACTAGAAGGGGGTGTGGGGTGGAAAGAAAGCTCCGTTAGTGATACCACAGACAGACAAACATAAAGTTCCCTTGCTGTTTCTAAAATTTTTCTCTGATAGATGTACCTAGCACTAATTGTGGAGAAAATTACTTTTTATACAATATAGAAAGATGTGTTTATGCAGGAATACTATGTTTCTGTTGCTCAAGGTCCTTCATCCATAGGATGATGTGACATCAGAAAATCTGCTTTTGTTCTTCTGGGTGGTCCAAGTTGCCTTTCTACAATGTAACATCACTTGAAATTGTTCTTTATTCCTTTCCAGATTTTTCAAAAGGATCATACAGATATGCACCTATGGTGGCTTTTTTTGCTTCTCATACATATGGAATGACAACTCCAGGACCCATCAGATTTAACAATCTGGATGTCAACTACGGTGCCTCATTTGCCCCAGCAACTGGGAAGTTCCATGTTCCGTATCTGGGGGTCTATGTTTTTGAATACACTATTGAATCATTTAGTCCACGTGCTTCTGGCTATCTGGTTGTTGATGGAATAGACAAACTCACTTTTCAGGCTGAAAATATTGATAGTAACAAGTACACTGACAGAGTAATTACTGGAAATGCTTTATTAGAGTTAAACTACGGTCAGGAAGTCTGGCTCAGATTGGCAACTGGCTCTATACCAGTCAAGTATCCACCAGTAACTACCTTTAGTGGCTACTTGTTGTATCGTACCTAAGTCAGTCCTAAATGCAGAGTTAGTCAAACGAAGAAACCTGCGGGTGAATTTAGCTTTGCCTTTAAATACTTTGTTTCTTTAACAGCACTAAGTTTCCCAATGTAATGTATTTTCTAGTGCTGATCCTCCAAAATGTTCTTTGTTTGTAGCCATGTGCAAAACCACAAGGAATCCACAGGTTGGAGATAGGGGAACACGAAGCCTCTTCTTTGAATTAACATGATTGGGAAGCACAAATCTAATTATGTTCTACTGTTACATTGCATAGACGTACTTACACAAGGTTGCTGAGAATCAGTTCTCTCTTAGAGAAAGCTCGTTTTGGTTATTCCTTTGCACTCTCACTGCAAATCAAAAGTGACGGATAGATTTTGATGACTCAGATGCTGGATTACTACTTAGCTGATTGTATCAGTTGATAATCATGTGTATATATTCTGTCTGGAATAAATATCTTTTTCATTTTGCCTACCATTATTCACCACATGCTTTGATATGGCAGCATTTAATTGATTCATGGGGTTTTTTTATGTAACCAATATGATGATAAACTAGATTTTTTGAATCTGGCAGAAAAAAACCAAGAGGAATGCATTCAGATTAGGAATAAAGTAATTTTAGCAGTTTAATTAGTCGTAGCGTAAACACCATAATGGATTTGGTGGATTCTCTCTGCTGCTTGAAATATTTAAACCACAGCTGGATTTTCCTTAGGTGATGTGTTTTAAGCAAACATTATATTGTTATATTGGCTTCACACAGATTTTAACATTTGACCTATACAGTACACAAGATTAAATGATATAACCAAAGTATTTTCTTAAGTTTGAGCTCTATAAATCTATGATTTTGTTTGTGTTTGCATTATATTCGCTAACTACTGAGAGTGAAGAAGATGAAATTAACTTCAGTCTGTATGTGATTTTTCAAGCACCAATCCAATAAAGAAATATTTTTAATTAATGCCTGACTGCCTGAAAAAATAAACTCTCTGGTTTTTATTCTTTTTCTTGACAAAGTCCTGTCCTCTGCTGTGACTGGCTGGGTTGGTTTCTAGTTATTGCCTTTGCTAGTGCTATTTGACCAGGTTTTCCTGTGTCTCTGTGTTTGTCTCACTCCCTTTTCTTAAAAGCTGGAAAAACCTAACTGTGATTTATGCCAATCTATTGAAGCACAGAATGTTTTTAAGCTCCCTGAATTATTTCGTGTTCTGCTATCAGGAACTTTTCTTGAAAACACATGGGAATCTTCGGCTCTCTTCTTAGTATTACTTAATGTACCTTATAGGATCTTAAGATGAATGTTCATGAAATAACTGAATTCCTCCCATGCTGTATGTGGATAAGGGAATCCACAGTATCTTCCTTCAGATTAGTAGATGTACATTTTGTTGTTCCAAATGGAAATGAGCATTCCCCACCAGAAGCAGTGGTGCTGAGGCATGTCCATGGACATGTGCCTCTGAGTTCTGGCTACCTGAACTACAAAATTGTGCAGCACTGAGCAGCATCCCTCCAACTTCAGGGGCATCGTATCATGGCTTGTGGTTAAGGATAGCAGTGGAGAATTGATGGAAGTTTTCAATCCAAGCCTGTTTTATTTTTTGAAGTCAGAAATCCTTTCTTCTCTGGAATTGATGGGTTCTTAATGTACCATGGACCCTGAATGAGTGTGCTACAGACCTTTCTCCTGCTGCATACCACATTTTTTCTGTAAACAATTAAAATTTTTGATATGGCACCAACTCAGCCTACTGTATCATTGAATTTTATCAAGTATAATAACCACAAGCCCCAGTCCCTCCTTGTATGACTTTGTCATTTTAATGTGTTTAGTTCTTTTTATTCCTGCTGTGGTTATGGCTAAATGGCATGAAAATTACTCTGAAGGTGAAATTCAAATGACCCACCAGAGACTGCATCTCTGCTTTAATGTGACTTTCTTTGCCCTTGCTGCCCTTCCCTCTAAATCCTTCAAGCTGGGTCCTCATCTTCACAGGCACTATTTTCCCCCAGCAATCAGATAATTTCTATGTTGTTGTACTGGTTTTCTTTCCTCTTTTCTCCTTTTTTTTTTTTTCCTCTCACAAAACTACAGATTCATTGGGGTAAAGTAAGAATTCTGATTAACACCACATTTGTATGAGTAACATTTAGAAAACTAATTTCCCTAATAGAAATAGTACTGAAACCAATTATCATTTTACTATTTAAAATATAATAAAAAATAATACTTTAAAATGATAATAAATATATGCTCCCCTTTTTATACCGTTCAACAATTCCTTCAAATCTTTCTTCGGATGTATTCTAACTAATTATAGTTGTTTTTTCCTATTTTTAAAAACTTAAATGCAGATTGTTCACTGTGAAAATAGGTTTGTATCAGTCACTGAAGCTTATTTATGGGCTTGTGACTGTACCTGAGCTGGCTGGACTCATGAAGCAAACCACTGAAAAATAACTGAGGATCAATAAAATCAGTCAGCCTACCCATTATGCAGAATAGACAGGAATCAGTCTGAAATCCCAGAAGAACTTTTTAGGCATCAACCAGGATAGGTGGCTCCCGAGGCACTTTGTCACCCCTCTGCTTTCATCTTCATGCTCCGATTTGCATTCCCTAATGACAGCAGGCAGCAAATCTGAACGCTCATCTCTGCCCACAGCACTTGTGAGGGACCACAAAGCCATCCCGAGCCTTTGTACTTCAGAGTGAACTGTGTTCCCTTTATTTGGGAGACTCAATAACCATGGCAACATTTTGTCTGGTCTGGCTTTGACAAGCCCATCCAATTTACTCCAGAGTTTGTGTTATCATTTCCTCACCTGTACCAAGCAAGTTATGGTTGAACCCAGCCCCTAAAAAGCTTGGAATTCACACTGAGGCCAGCGGCTGGTTTTCCTCGCAGACCATTTCTAGCTGCATAGCCAGCACAGCTCGTGCCAAGCGCTCCTGCTAACCCAGGCCTGCCTGGTGCTGACTCGTGGGTATTGCTGTCTGTCCCTACATCTGGGATGTTTTTTTTAATTATTTTTTTTCCTCTGCGATAATAACATCTACATTGGCGGAAAGCAGGAAAGAAACCATTATTTCTGAATTCGGGTGGTGACTGAAAGCATCTATTAGGAGCAACACTGCAGCTAAATCCCACCAAAATCAGTGGGTACCTGATGATTAAGTACCTTTGACAGTGGGATAGTAAGTGCATTGAGAAAACTGCAAAACTGAATCTCCCTAGCAGCTCAATCGGGCAGGTGAGCAGGAGAGTGCAAAACGAAATAAGACAACGCACAAACAGTTTGGACATTTCCAAAGAACAAAAGAGTACACCATGGCTTTGCACATCTGTCACTGGTGGCTGCTACTTGGCTGCAGAAACAATTGCCCAGCAGCTCCATGCATTTCATTAACCCCTTCAGGCCATCAGATGTGTCACACAGAGTTAACAAGGTCTACATTTTTTCATGTTTGAATTTTATTAATCCATACGTCTTCCTATGCTTAGCTGACTGCTGGAAAGCCCGAGCCAAATACTCTTGTTCCCATGAAGTGTTATCAACGGCAGAAGACAGAAACCTTCTTTAATTGCTGTGGAAGAAGTATTTCTACTTGCTAGATCATCCTGGTGTAATCACATTTTCAGCAGTTTTATAAGAAGTAGAAATATTTATCACCACTTTGTTTTTAAAATATATAGTAGTTCCGTTGAAGTAATTTTCCCTTTGCAAGGCTCCCCTTTTTCCCTTTGCCATTCTCCCGTTTTCCCTTTGCCATTCTCCCCTTTTGTATGATGGCCCTGATGGCAGGAGAGTTCTCAAGGGTGAGATAAAATAAAACACTGTTCAGATGGGACTCTAGTCAAGAGTGCATGGTAAGTAAGCTTTATCAGCAAGCTGCTTCCTAGCTGAAGTTGCTATAGATATGTTACAGCCAACACACTGGCTTGTAATGAACTTCCTTGCCCTTCTTCCCCACCCTCAGAAATCTGTGGTGGCTGCGAGCTGAAAACAGTCTTCTGCACTCACATATTACATGTAAACAAACCAAAGTGTTTCTGAAAACACTGATTGCCGTGGCTGCTGTTCAAAGTTCTTATCTTAGAAAAAGCAAGTGGCAAACAAAACAGACCATGGCTGTTTACAAACAGTGTGCAAGTACTTCCAGAAAGCTTGCTATTCAAATCTGCAGGAGTTGAGAGATACCATAAAAATGATCTGAAGTACCCAGAAGTCCTTTATAAATACTATAAGCTTTCTAAACGCTTTTTGAGCCATTGGAAACCAGTATATCTCACATCCACACGGATTTGGAGTGATGAATGGCAAAGTCAAGAATGGTGGCAACTAAAACAAAATCCTAAAATGACAGACTTGTTTAGATAAAGAAGTGTCCTCAGCTCTATCTGATGTCTCTGACTTCTCCGCAAATTGACTTGGAAGGGGAATAAAAAAGGTTCAGCCATCCATTGCTAGGCTACTTATTGCTACTTACTGAAGGGAAAACAATACACGTGAGAAAATTGTCTACTATGATTTCCTTTCAAAGAAAGGGCCATTATCAGCTTATGCAAGCAAGAGACAATTTTCAGGCTCAGCATTCAGACCCATTCTCGGAGAACATAGTAGACAACAAGTATCGTTTTCATCAATAATTTTTAGGGTCTAAGTTGATCACTCTGCTACCTTGGCTCCAATTCCTGGCATTACTACAGCTTCTTAATAGGTACACAGTATCATAAAACATGTAATTCTGGAAAAACAGGAACTATGCTCACAAAAAAAGGGGAGAGATTCACTAAAATTTAAAATGTAGCAAAGGAAACTGGAATGCCATCAGCAATGAATCACAGAATCATTTAGGTTGGAAAAGACCTCTGAGTTCATTGCCCCCAACCTTTGACTGATCACCACCTTGTCAACCAGACCATGGCGCTGAGTGCCATGTCCAGTCATTTCTTGAAGACTTCCAGGCATGGTGACTCCACCAGCTCTTTGGGCAGTCCATTCCAATGTTCCATGAAGAAATTCCTTCTAATGTTCAACCTGAACCTTCAGTGGCACAGCTTGAGGCCGTGTCCTCTCATCCTAATGCCAGTTGCCTGCGAGGCCAAATGTGCATTAAATACAGTCTGTACTGGCCAAAAAGTGCTGAAGGTCATTCCTTTATATGTGAAATTATTTGTGTTAGCTAAACGGAAATATGATGACAGCTATGAGGAACTCCTAGCTTCCAGAGTAGAAGATACAGATCTAGGACCGCCCTTCAACTTGTTTGTGGGCTTATCTTGTTTGTATAGGTTTGGACTTTGACTTAACCAGTGTATAGAGCCATTATGGCTCCAAAGAAAGGTGAGATGTTTAAATAATTATACGAGAAAGGTACAAATCAGGAAAATAACACAGGACATGTTTGTAAGTGTTAAACAAAATGCATAAATAACAATACATTCGTCTTCCTAAATAAATATGAAGAGAAAAAGAAATTAAAAGTAAGATTTGGGGAGTGTTCATCAACAGTTAGGATGCCCAGCTGAGAGAGATTGTTCTCCCAGATCTCGCAGCACCCAGGTGCCTTCACTGGGACTGAACCACAGCCCTGCCTTTTCTATGCCTTCCCTGTCTCCCACCCTTTATTTCTTTCTGCATCTCTGCTGTTTGTGAGAATGAACAGACTGCAATGACTTTGGAAATTGTTTACGATGCAATATCCTTGCACCACATTTCTTCTGAGCTATAAAATAAGGACAGATTTTTCTCTCCCTCTGTTATTTTCAGTTTGCTAAGTCCTGTGGGCACTCCATTTACCATCATTTTAGTTTTGTTATAGTACAGCACAAAACTCCAAAAAGCTTGTTTGGAAGAAGGGATAGAGGATTCTTTCAATCTATTTCTACACAAACACAGTATTTCATTGTTGCTGCTTGTGTGTACATCTTTTTTTTTCTTTTTTTCAGGCAAGAACAGGAAAAGCTGGTGGGGAGAAATTACTTTTCAACCAGGTGATATACACTTTAGTTAGAGAAGGAAGTGCACATGGGTGAGAAGCTGTCTAGTGTCCTGCTTTAAACTTTATGCCATGCTTTTCATTTTTTACAAGCATATGTACAATCTCTGCACTCATTTGGTGGCCAGTTTCACAGCTCTGCCTGCAGGTTGTACTAACTCAGGTCATTTTTCCAGTGGCTGAAAATGTGTGTATGTCAAAGGCCCTGTATCAGCAGTGAAGAACAATCCATCTGCTATAAAAATACTTGGAAATCCTCTCAGGTTAAGGTACACTGCTGGTCACCGAGCAGTGCTGCCCAGCAGAAGATTGTAGCCAGCAGGTAGACCTTGATCTATCTTTTGAAACAGGATTAGAGGCAGCTTCACAGATACAAAGGTAGAAGAGGACAGTTAGAACCAGAGAATAGTTAAAAACATTGCAGAAACAGATAATCAAGGGTTGATATATGAATTTGTTGCTCAGTGTATAGGATAGACTCTTAAGGTTTTTTAACATTGCTCAGAGGGAGATGAAACATTCTCTTCTGTGATGATCAGAAAAACTTCCTGTTCACTGAAGACAGAGAATGTATGGCAAGACATAGAGATCTGCAAAAGGAGATTTCATTAAAGCATTTCAACATGAGGGAAGTCTTGATGTCCACCTGAAAGAGGAAGGGAGATACAGAATGAAGAATCCTGCGACTTCTGAAACCTGGCAGGAAAGCCATCGCCAGGAGCAGCAAAACTGAGGCTGAGTGGGTCTGAATATTGTGCTTGCCTTCTTACTGTGAAGAATATGATTAAGCTGGGGGCATCTGGGGCACCTCGGGCAATCTCAGCTTTTATTGTGCCACCTCCAGTATTAGATCACAACCGGGATATAAGGTAGATATGGGTATGCAACTAGCCTAACCCCAGCTTGTGCATTGATGTGTATGTACAGAGCTTCCCTTGGCTTATAAGTACTGATAAAAATAAACTCATTGAGTGAAGTGTCTATCTCTTGTCAGATTACCTGATATTAGCTGCCTGCGATTCTGAACACTCTTTTGCAATAACTTACTGTGGAAAAAGATTGAATCCTTATCTGAATGAGAACCACTCAGTCAAATTTAAGCCAAGTAATTACAAAATATTTGTTTAAGAAAATAATGAAATTACATTTTGCATTTAAAAATCTCAAGATAGACTTAAATACTGTAGCAAAAGATGTCCAACAGTTTTTCAGTATAAACTGAGGGAAGCTAAAAATGCAGAGTTGGTTTTGCAGCCCTTTAGTTCTGCTAAGAGTATTGAACTTGCAGAAGGAAGGCAATTCCTCCTGCATGCAGAGTGCAGTGCTAGTGGCAGCATTAGTGTGGCAAAGTGTTTTAAATCTCAGGCTTAGGTGGTAATAGCAATGAATAAATACCAAACTGCATGTGTGTCACTCCCTTACCTGATGGAACAGAGCTAATTGGAGAAACACATGCTCAGCAGGTAGTCTACTGCAAGGATGTAGAAAAGAGCAATGTTTGACAGAAGTAAATTAACACTTACAACAGGCATACAAAAAGCTGAAGTAGCAGAGAAGAAGAAGTGCCTGACAGTATTTACAGGTCAAGAACAAAGTTCCTGCTCAAGTCAAGTTTTTTTGCTAGTCTCCTGTTGTGTCTGTACCTCTTGGCCCTCAGGCCATTCTAAGGTGTGCTTGTGAGCCTCATAGCCTGCAACCAGAGCACTTTTTAAGAACATCAGTCTGTTTGCCATCTCTGGAGAGTATCACCAAACCAGTGAATGCTGGTACCTTGTCAAAGCCACTGTGAGTGTTAGGGTGGGTCACTGATCTCAGGATGAATTGGTCTATAACCAGTTATGGAGGTCTTTGCAAATTGGATAGATCTTGCTTCGCAGCTACTGACTAAAATAATGACGTCTGGTGGTTAAAGGACTTTCTTGGAGTAGCCTTTCATCACCATCCAGTTTACTACTTTTCTTTCCACAATTATTTTCCGAAGTGCTGGCAATGACAACCCCTTCCCAGATAACATCTTTAATGAGAAATTTTTGTTTGACTTTTGATCTTCCCCCAGCACGATGCCTCTCCTCTGCAGAGTTACAGCAGCAGCGATGTGCTCATGTGTGCTGAGAACAGTGTGGCTCAAGTGTTGATGATGCTGTGCGTATCTCTTGAACCTGACAGGACTGATCACAGCAATTCACTTCTCAAGTGGTCAACACTGCTGCAACATTTCAATCTTTCTGTAGTGAATCCCATGCAGTTTTGTGCTTTTAACTTGCTTTTATTTCCTGCCAGTTGACTCCAGACACACTGTGAAGACTCACGAGGGCTCAATTTTCACATCCATGCTGTTCTGAATTTCTACAATTCTTTGGAGCAGGCAGCATGGAACATATATTCCAAAATCATTGTTATGCTGATGATTCACTGTTTTATCTATCAAGTACTTGCTTTGGGAATTTGCATTCAAATCTGATTACTGCCATAATCCAGGAGTGTTTAAGAAATTGCCTTGGGAATAGCATCTTTCTCTTCCACCTCAGTATACCTCTGTGTTTGGTTTTAAGGAGGTGTGTTGTGTGATCTCTGATCTGTTTCGTCTTATGAACTGTACAAACAGAGCTGGTTCCCATGCACCCCTTTAGGGTTTGGTCTGTGCACATACCACTTCAGTTGCTCCCAGAAAGCTGACTCACGTGGGCCTTAAAAAATTAAATTCTCCTTTAGAGATAGCTTTCCTTCAAGGCTGCACCTCAATAAATTTCCCTTCCCTGTTTCTCAGGCAGTTGTGTCTCTTTCTGCGACACAGCGGTTGCCATTGAAAATTCCAGGCTTTCCTGCCTGGCCTGGGGACACCTAACTTGAGAGCAGGGTCTCACATGGAACCGAAAAATGCTGCAAACACCCACAGCTGAGAATAAATGAGTCTGCTGTGTGTCTCAGCACAAAAAATTAACTTCGGTAAAAACTACACTTTCTGGTAACTCCAGAGGCTCTAGCTCCTTATTTGGCATCATACATGACTTTACGCCTTTTGATGGTGAAAAGTAATGTAAAATATATTGAGCGATTCTGTTTTACCCTCCTCCTGGGAAGACTTTGATGTACAATACTTTCTTCTTGGAGAGGGACTGTTTGTCACAGCATTTCAAACACTCAGCTTGAAATTATGTGTTCTTCTGGAGTCCCCAGAACACTTGAAGCTAAACACTTCAGAATTCAGAGAGAATTTGCTGAAGTATGTAGATACAAAAATCCTTTCACATATACTGTTACAACCCTTTTTAAAAATCCCCTCTGTTTCATGCACTGTTGCATTATGAGACTAACTCTCCTTTCAGATGGCAGATCAAAATGCCACAGTTTGAAGTCACAAAGCTTTCCTGTATCCTCCTAGGAGCTGAGAACCCAATTTCTCCACAGAACTATCCAGACTGTTGAACTGCTATAATCTTTCAGAAAATAATGACATTTTGCTTTGGAAGCTTGCTCTGATTTACTTGTATGTTGTCAGTATTACATGAATTACCAGATATTCCTCCTAATCTAAAATCCTCCAGATTAAATGTCTTTATTGCGCATGTGTCCTCACCATCCTTTTATCTGACCATATGGAATGAGTACTGACAGCAACTAATTTGATAATTATTGCATTGTGCAGATGTACAGAAGGGTAAAAATTCAAGTCTTAAAGACAAACACAATGAAAACAAAAGGAAATCATCTTGCGTTGTCCTTCCTTTGTACCGATACCCTCTAAAACAGGTTCTCCATTAAGATTAAAACAAGCAGCTTGATTCTTAAGGATAGCAATTATTTTTGAGTGCTCTGGTGAGTATAATTACAGTGTCAAGAGTTCACTTACGTTCCGCTGGTAGCCATGTGGCTCTGTTTCAGATTTCCAATTTCTCTCTCCTACAGGATCTACGCCACTTGAATGGTTTTAATGCTGTACCAGTCCAGTGCATTTGTGCTCGTGCTGTGGTGAGTTGCACACCACCTGCCCACAGTCATAACAGCACTGAGCAGAGAAATATTATAGTCCAGTCCCCAGAGGCTCCTGTTTTCTGCTTCCTAACAAGTGGCTGCGCAACAGGATCCAATCCTGGGAATGTCACCAGAAAATGAAAGTGGGAGAGGGAAAAAAGGAGGAACTATGTTGAGAATGTGCAGCAAAATAACCCTGAAAAGCCTAGGTGTGAGATGAGTTCTGATAATGATGACAGGGGTTATATTCCTGGAGTGAGAGAAGTCAGCGTTAGGGGAAATGCCTCACAGGGAAGGGGGACATGTACTGTGAGCTGAAGGCTGCCGTGGTGCTGGAGAGCATCCGAAACTGGAAAGCAGCAAGAAACAAAGGAAAAGCCATATTTGACAAGAGAGATACCAAAACAGAGGAGAAACATATAGAAAAACAGCAGGATTAAGAACAAAAGAAAATACAGGGGTAAAATGGTTGTAGGCAGTGATTCATTAGTTAACATTCACGGGGTCTGTGTGATTTCCAGAGGGCTAAAGCTTGGCTCGAGGTATGCTTCAGAATAGATTCAGGTCTTCTCAAGGAAGGCAGAATGAAACCATCTGGTGAGCAAGATAAAACAAAGAGCAGGAGAGACCATGAGGAAGTATTTTTGTCCTACTGCTGATTTTCTTTCTGTGTGACTCAAGCTGCACTTCAGATAGGCAGCACCATTGTACCGTCAGCACACCCCCTCGACCAAAATTAAGAATTTATGTAAGGTTTGATGGCTTAATGCTGTATGGGGAAGAATAGAAAGATTTTTGTGATGAGCAGAATATGTTTTCATAGGCTGCTGATTTTTTTAAGCTGGATCAATTTGCCTTTGCGCTACTCTGCAGAAATCTATTACAAATTACTACTGCTCGGTTTCTTTTCTGCCAGTATATGTTATTATAGCTTGTGTTACATGAAATAGGAGTGAGAGAGACTCAAGTAAGTCTTGGGGGATTCAGAGTGGAAAAAGATGAGCTTTTTTTAGAGGTAAAGCTTGAAAAGAGATGAAACACCTTGGGGCCCACAAAGGTTGTTCTGAGAAAGAGTCTTGACTCAAATGGGAAAACTCTGTGAGAGGATAAGAGGATAAACTCTGCCTGCTCTGCTTTGTGCCCTCCAATTTGCCACTCCCAAGGAAAAAACATCTCTCCGAGGGAGATTGATTCTTCATCAGGAAGCAAGAACACTTTTTCTTGGTTTGAAAGGGAGACATGACATCCCTTTTGGACCTCAGAGTTGTCTGATCTCTCCCCACCTCTGCTCTAAAATGCAAATCTGAGAAACCCTGAAACCAGCAAAAGAAATGTGAAGACCTAGTTAGAGCACGTCCTGCTCCCTGCTCCAAAGGGACAGGAAAGTTCCTGCATGGGAGATTTGGGAGTGTTTGGCCTGGGAAAGAGCCAGTGACTGATATGGCCTGGGAAAGCACCTGCTGTTAGTGTGGTTTGAGAGACCTCTGGAGCCACAATTACTTGGCTATGGGTGTGTTGACTTTAATTGTTAAAGATACGAAAGGAATAGATGGCACAGAGATGAACACAAAATGTGTTTTGGACCATTTGTTTCATTTTGGGTTTTATCCCTTTCATTGGTTATCACCGTTGTTGCCTCTTGCAATTTGTGGCCTAATCTTTTCCTCTGTGCAATTCTCTCTTTGTGCTCTGATTTCATTTTGTAATTTGTATTTTTATTGATGTTATGATTGTCAACTATATAATGAATCCTTTTCTGCTGTTTTTCCCGAAAGCTCAAGAAAGCATCAGATGGTCTGAATCGGCACTGTTCCACTGAATTCTAAACAGGTGAAGCAAAGCTGGCTTGAAGGGCTCAGCAAAAGGAAGAGGAATTTCCCCCTAACATTACAACACAAAATTAATAGTGATAGATATGATTCTGTTTCTCATTTTTTTGACCAATGCTGTGGAATGAGAATAGATATTATAAAAGCTTTCCATTTTGCAGTCTCCTCTGATATGACACTTTGCTGACAGAAAGATAATTTATTTGCTTTTCGAGTATCTCTGCACAGCTCATGCTTGTCACATGGTGACAAGACTTCCTGATTCATTGGGTCTCTGTAGAAAAATGCATCTCCTTTTCTTATTTTTTGTAAGATCAGTACATGGGTTCCTTCCAATTTGAGATATTCCGTGATTCTATGATTCTATTCCTTCCCCCCACTCCACTGCAAGCGATACAGGATAAAGATGGGATTAAGGATTAAAACAAACAAGTGAAAACATATGTTTATTGATTGCCTGGTTGTGGTGACAAAAATCTTCTCAGACTCATTGTAAAGTACAGAGGTTGCAGCAAGGTGCATCCTGTGCGGATTTGCCTTGTCATGGGCAGCACAAGGGTGGAGTAAGCATTGTCTGCTTTTATCAGATTAAGCAAAAACCAGAGGAAGATGCAAAAGTCAGTGTGAAATTAAGGTGCGTGTATGAACGCTTTTCCTTGTCAGCAGCCAATTTAAAGCTGACAAACCAGTTCCTGCCTGTGATTTGACTTGTTTCAGGAAATTGCTTTCACATTCAGGTGAGAATTCTCAGGGGTTAGAAAACACATTGCACTTGCATAAAAATCATTAACTTGGGGTTTTTTTCATTGGGATTTTATTTGCCTGGTTTTCTAACTTCCAGTTCTTTTGCCCGAAAAATCAAGGATAGAAAAGCGTGTGGAGTGGATTGGTGGGAAATGTCAGTTTTGAGTAAATGTTAAGGTTCTCGTGTAAGCCCTGGTTTTATGATCTGGATCTTCAAGAAGGAGTCCTGTGAGACTGCTGGAAGCTTAACAGTACATTTACTTTTACTGGATGTCAGGTTCACGTTTCACATCTGGTGAGTTGTGACATACATAACCCATGTCTTGAATAGGCTTGCCCGTCCTTCTTTTGTTCTGACACAGCATTCACGACTGTCCTGTTGCTATTTAGTATGAGTGCAACAATTACCTATTACAAAATTTGGGGATACAGCAACAATGAACCATCAGAAGAATCAGTAAGTGTGCCTGTGAAAATAATCATATGCCACTTTTGTCACTAGATCTTAAGTACTCAAAGCCCAGTGCTGTATCCTGCCCAGCCAACACTTTACATTTAAATGTAACTCCCAGTTAGTGACAGATGCTGAAATAAATATACAGATAGGGAGGTGAGGGTATTAGTTTATATACAGTCATTTATCTTCTGATAGCATGAGCAAAGCTGAAGTCAGATACAGTTAAATGAACTGAAGCTTTAACAGTGCCTCTTGAACTGCTTGAATTAACAAAATCAATCCTCATAAATTAAACTATCATTGATCTATGATACAATTAAGTTCTATAATCAAAATACACTATTGGTGCATGCAGCGTAACCGTACTTGTTCCAATGCTGAATTTTAACCACTGCTGGCTAACTGCTCCTGCCATGTTCTGTAAGGCTCCCATCTGGCGTGGGAGATGCTAACATTATGATACAGTATTTCTTTTCCATTTTTCAATTTAGGCTGACATCTGCTGGTCTCCACAAATGGCAGGCAACCTTGCTGAATGCAAACCAATTTGAGGCTGCGGCTTTTCATGTTCTCCCTTTGTCATTTTTCCAGAGCTGGGAATGGCAACCAAGCCACTTAATTACAAAGGAAACTCATGCAGAATAATAACTCTATGGAAGAAGAAAGGCAGGAACAATACAGTGTAGAAGAAAATGAGTTTGACATGATAAATTACATGCATGCACGCCCAGTGCACTGTGCAAGCACTCAGAGGAGCCAATGGCAGCCACTATATATTGGCCAATTAGACCTACACAAAAAAGGTGTTATTTAAGGGCATCACACTGAGGGTTGTAATGAAATGAGGAGGCTGTGGATGAGAGTTCTCTCTTTTACACTCTCAATGAGGGTAAGAGAGGGGGAGTGGCACTATACTGGGCAATCAGCACTTGATGTCTGCCCAGGCATACGGCAGTGGTCGCAAAGAACTCGGCATCGGAGGGCGTGAGACATTCCTCCAGGAGCTACCAGTACTCCAGGTGAAGTTCTATACACACCTGGCCAGAAGCAGCAAGAGAAAAGAGAGGCTGCTCTATGATTAAATAAAACAAGAGGCACCTCCACATTACTTGCTGGCTGTATATTTCATCCCTCTGTTTTTTAGGAAAATGAGTCATTTGGCATCTTACATTGACTGCAGCACTCCTCACCCTGGCAGCTACCTGCAAGATCCTTCAGGGGTATCTGCAGTGATCCAGCTTCCACTTGTGTGGACTTTCAGTTGAGTTGTTCCCCAGCTGTTATTTTGGACAGGAATCTACTAACAACCACTGCTTTCCCACTTCGATTTTGAAATCCTGAGTAAAACGAGTCACCTCCGAATGAGCCGCGAATCTGTGGGGGTACTGATGCTTGAGCTACAGTGCAGATTTGGATAGGCAGCATTTACTGATTCCCCTACAGTGCTTTGTTGTGCACTTTGAAGTCCAAACAGTTTGCAAGATTTTTGCTCTCGCCACATTTCATTTCCAGTTGTTCCACCTCTTTGTTTGAAACAGCTGGTGTGCCCGCTGACCTCAGCAGCAGTATTTCCCACTTCAGCTCCATCACTTTGTCTTTCCCAAGATATTTTGTAGAAAGGAAAGAGAAGGGAAGCACTAATTATGTGATGGCAGAAGTACTCCTCTAACTCCAGGGTGTTTCAAGCACAGGTTGCTGACAGTGGGTGTTGTCCATGCCTCCTACATGCTGCTGCCCTTCAGTACAATGCATCAGAGATGGACTATTCTCCTGCTCTTCCCTGCTCTTCCCATGGTGGCTAACCCTGCTTTTCAGCAGGGTGATTACATTGTGTTGGCTGTCTGAGCTAACACCCTGAGACATTTCAACAAATTATTGCACAGGGCAGATTCACTTTAAATCCTGCACTGCAGATCCTCTGACTTGATTTTTTTGTAGGGTGTTGAAAATACTCGGTGCTAGTTGTGATAATTCGTGATGATGACATTTATCTTTGAGAAACCGGGCTGAAGTTTCTGCTGTAGCTTGGAGGAGCCAATAAAGCCTGAGCCAGTGACAAAGGAGAGCATTTACAAAGTTGCCACCTTTATGAGCTGCCATGGCTGGTGCTGAGGCGCAGCCTTATAGCACACAAAGAAAGAGAGAAAGGGTGGATAAGATCTAGGTCCTTACATCTCATGAGCACTAAGGATCCTCTAGCTGATCCTGCCCAGAAAAACAGAAAGCCTCACTGCTTTGAGGAGTAAGGAGTAGTGTGCAGTTTATACATGCTGCTAGTATTTCAGCCAGGAATCTGAAGTCAAATTGGGGTTTGGCACAGGTTTAGTGATGGTTACTAATTACAATTAACTATTATTGTCTGTTAAGTGCTGACAGACATAAAAGGAGGCAGTGCCACCCTCAAGCATGATAACAATCAAATGAATCTGCAGTTGTTACCAATAATCATCCACAGGTGCTAAGCTGCAGCTGAGGTACAGACTTGGGCTTGATGAAGATCCTGCAGCTAGTGCTTGATTAGTATTGATAGGATGTAAGGGCCGGGAGAGCCCCTCATGTTTCTTTTGATAATACTACTGCTACTACTACTATTTCTGCAGCACCTATAAGACTAAAATACCATTTCAAAGTGTCAGCTCTTTGGATCCTCACTAAAAACGAATTCAGGAAGACAGGCAAGCCAGCTAGGAAGGTGAATTTTTTCCTCTTAATGCTTCCAATTGTACCAGTTATATGAAGTAGAAAACTACAGTAATGAAGTTGACACAAAAGTTTGTCTTGATATTTCTAACATAAATCGTGTGGGGTTTTATCTGGTTGTTTGCTTTTGGTTTGTGGGGGTTTTTTTGGGTTGCTTTGTTTTGGGGGTTTTTTTTGCATTTAGGTTATTGTTTAGAGTTTTAAATCTTCTTTATAGAAGTCGTATAAAAAATATGAGCAAACTGTAAAGCAAGTGCTATGGCAACGTCAGTGTAACCATCAAGAAATCCTTAAACTACCTTAAGCCTTTAAATGACTTGTTACAAAGCAGTTTGGACTGTTATATAAGTAACCGTAGTGACATTTGGTGCTTCTTCAGGTTAAAGCCCTCTGAATGCTCCTAACAGCCCTGAGCTGCAGTTCAGACTGCTCTGTGGAGCTGCTTCCCTGTGAAAACTCAGGCATTTACCACTGAATCGCTTTTCGACTGCTGGTGTTCGTTTCGCTCACTCTCCAGTTCTGCAGAAGCCCTCTTTCTCTCAGGTGTTTAATAGTGACATTAATATACTGACAGATACACCCAGCCATGTTGCAATTTACTGGAGCTGATGGGGAAATGCCCTCAGAGCTACTCTTGCAAAATGGAGCTGTTTCATAACTTTTGTGATTGCTGTTCTTGAAAACTTCACCTCTCTGAGAGTGCTGATAGACAATTTTCCCTTCCATTCATTCCTCTGCTTATCGTAATAGATACTTTCAGCACAGACCAGTGAACTGTAAATCTTAACAGACTCCTCAGCATTTCATACAGTAGGAGAGAAGCACCAGAGAATTCACATTTGTTACAAAGCTAAAATAAATTATCGCACAGATATCTTGGTAAGATGGATTTCAAGTTCCAGATCTTCAATATCAGAGCCAAAACAACTTGAGGCCAAGTTTTCTATCTGCCTGCTGCTATGCTTTGTGTAGTAGACATTAAATGGTGTGATACGCTGGATGGCTGAATGGACCTGTGAAAGTCTCATTTAAATGAATTCCTGTAAATGCAGAGTGACGTTTAGTGGGTTATGCATCCTGGATCAGATAATGCCAGAGGGTAGAACCACTGTGTGTGTACAAACAGAACCTCTGTGTAGGTACAAGGCACATCAGACTAATGGTGTGCGCAGAAATGTGTTCAGAGTTTAGCCAAAAGCCAAACCAGCTATTCCCCAGCCATGCCGCATCTTAGATCATTAAAGGTAAACTTTATTGTGGGTTTGACTTTGATGCGGTTTCAAGCCACAGAACAAGATACACGTAAGACAGGGTTATGGTGAGTGGTCTTTTACTATTAGTTCACTGCTTTTTTTATACTAACCACTTTTGCAATTTGATGATACGACAGCAATGGCTTTTACTGTGAAAGTGAAGGTAGGTAATTTCATATTCGTGGAAACTGTACAGTTTAACTGTAAAAAAAACTGTATATCCCTAAGTGTTTAGAATATGCTGCGATAACATCTAATTTTGTGTCATGACAGGCATTCAGCTTGCATATGTGCTGCCCCCCTTACACAATTTCTTTGACAGTGGCCTCACTGCTAATGAACAAGGCCTGTAGATGTTAATTTTCCTGGACTTTTTGTGTAATCAGATCTAGAGGATTTCAATTCATCGGGTTCTCATTTGAACTGCCATGTACTTTTACACTCTGGAGTCCTACAGAAATGAGCATAGACATGATCCAGAACTGCAGCAGTTCAGCTGTGTTGGGCTTTTTTCAGATATTCAGTTGACAAGAAGATTCATCTTTGTCGTTTTAGTATTTCCTTATAAAACAATAACTTTTTTCCTCTTGGAACTCATTAGCAAAAACCCTCACTGGTCTGAATTGAAGATAATAGTATCTGAAGGCTTTTCAAATTGCTGAGACAAGTAGAGTTGGTAACCCCTGAGCCTGAAAAAAAGACAGACAGATGGGAATTCCTGGACCCAACCACCTTGATGACCTTTCAGGCAAGTCAGAGAAAACTCTTCAAACTGTTTGGAGAGAGGAAGGGAAAGTTCATATTTCACAGCAGTGTCATGAACAGATGAGGTTCCAAAGCAGTAGTGTGATTTCCTTCCTGCCTCTGAGTCCTTTTTTACAGACAATATAATCCTCTGGATCAGCTTCTAACCACTTTAAAACTCCTGATCCAATTTCCCACTGCCTTCTGCTTTGTCCCTTTATGCCAGCAGAAGTAGTTGTGAGACATTTTAGAAGAGCTCACATCGTCACACTTCATGACCAGTTTGCCTCTGGTGGAATTTAATGTAGAGGCAACAGGGTAGAACCATCCAAGATTCCAATGCTGACCTGACAGAGGGATCCTAGGGAGGCAGCTGCAGCAGAGAGGAAGATGAAGACCTCTTTGCACAACAGAGCTCAGGGCAGCACAGGCCACGTGAAGCCGCTCCTGAGGCATCCAGCTGTGAGACAAGAGCGGGATGTAAATTGGTAGAGCTACTCCAAGTCATGCTGGGATAGCTGATTGCAGACTGCCTAGCTCAGGGGATTTGGGGGCTGCAGGGTGCATGCAAATCCTCTGTAAGGCTCAGCAGTGAAGAGCTCAGGCCAAAAAGCTTTGGTGCTGCTGTATAGTCTCTGCCTCTGTCCTCGTTCAGCTCCCACAAGAATGCTTAAGCAGCAAAGCTTAAGCTTAATCGAGTTATGTGAGCCAATAAACTTCACTGCATTTCTTATTGCCCTACCACAGTTATATGCTTCTAAAATATTTTGCTTAAAATCAAAGCAAGGATTTTTACAGATTTCTTCTAGCACAGTCTCTCCTCTTCACCTCCTGAACTTGCTGCTCTGCAACTCAGGTGGACTCAGGACTGCCTGGTGTGCATGTCTGTGAGGAACATTATGAACTGCACAGCTTTCACTTGACCTCAGGCTTCAAAAGGAACATCAGGATCAGACTCTGAATACCTGAATTAAAGGCTTAACTTTGAAAAGCGCACCGTCAAAGTGGTCAGAAGGTCTGTGGGGTGCACAAAGCAGGTGACCGTACAGTTAGACCCCTGTGTTACCCTTCCATCTGTTGCCAGCAACCAAGGCTGAAAGAAAGGCTGCTTGTGTTGCAGGTAAGGCCACGAAAAAGAATTGTTCTTGTTGAAGTTCAGTTTTGCAGAAGCTGGCCTTTCTACTTCATTCACCGAGCTTCACAGTAATGAGGGAAACAGAGAGCTCTTCCTCTCATGATAACTGAGCTCACCCAGTTTCCCCCCTCTCGCAGTGTCTGCAATTCTTGCTGTATTTCAAAAGCAGAACCTGTAACAACTACAAAGTCCTAAGAGAGGCAGGGCTTCGATTCTGTGGACACCAGTGACATTCTCAGGGAGCATCTCTCTTGATTCCAGCCCGTGCTTCCCACCTCCTGGTGAGCACAGGAGGAACAGCTCATGTCTCAAGGCAATGCCGCTCCCAGGCATCTTTCTTCATGATTCACACAAAAACTTTTAATTTATAGAACTGACATATTAACTCCAGTGGCCTGAAAGAATAAATGAGTAATACTGTGGGGTCTTCGATTCAACAACCGCAATGTTTTCCCCGAGATCTCTTTTTAATTGAAGCCATTTGTCATTTTGAATGTAGAATGTATTCATTAGAAAGCAGCACCTCGGAGGGGACTAGAGAGCTCAGGAGACTAGTAACAGGGTACAAAGCCTTTTGCCTCCAGGTTGCCAGTTTCAAATCTGGCCACGTCACTATTGATCAGAAGAAGTCATTACAGGCTGACAGATGTTTGGCTGCTTATATAGAAGTGACCTTGTCAGATTAGTCAAATGCTTTGTTAAGAGATATGTCCCTACTCTCACACACACACAAAAATCCTCATTAGCACCTTGTTGGTAGTCCTTGCAGCATCAGTAAGGACAGGGCGGGCTTGTTTATGCAAAATCAGAACAGAGGTATTTTTGAGCCATGTGAGGGTTGATTGAAACATTTTCAAAGCATCTTATGATGCACTTTGAAATTTCCAAGTTGATTCTGTGCTGCATAATTTAAAATGAACCCTACTTAGAATATTTGCAGTGCTTTGATCAATATAAAATTAATTTTTTTAGGAATCTGAGAACTGAGATTTTTCTTACAGCATCAGCAATATGTGTATTAGCAGTAAAGCATGTTCTTAGCAAAAAAAAAAAAAGGAGGGACATATGAAATATCTAAAACAAAAAGAATGCAAGAATGCTAATACTGCATACATTTTATTCAGTAACTTTCAGACTAAGGCTGAAAATACACTTAGTCCTGTGATGAATTTTGCAGATTTTGCTGACTGATACTTAGAGAACAGAAGCATCTTACGAAGTCACCCCAGATACTTCAGTCCAGCCTGCAATAACTCATATCTGTAGTTTGGATTAAACCCTTCCTCCATGGACCAAATGGCCACCTATGGTGACAGCAGACATCTCCTTTCACAAGGCTCTGCTACCTCTTGAGCATAACCCATGGCTTTCAAAATCACCTAGGACAGGCACTTGGGAGAGTGTACACACAAATTTTCAAACACAGGCTCTCTAAGAGGCCCCTTTCCTGTGTCCCTTTGAAGACCCTGCAAGGAAGATAATTCAGCTTGGGACAAGGCTTCCTCCACTAACCGTGAGCTGGGGCTCAAGGGAAATTTACCCAAGTGAAGAGGCTCTGACAGAGATGAAAACCTCTACACAGATAATCTGTACGGGAGATGAACCCCAATTGTTCTCTGAAACAGAGGAAAGAAAATGCCAGAAATCCAGTGGGAGCTCAATTTGCTATAGGGAAGAAAAGATTAGTTTTTTGTCAGCTTTGCAGCCCGTGTTGCAAATTGAGTTTGAGACACACAAAAATGCTTTGGGATGTTTATACTTTTTACACCACCAGCAATAAATATCAAAGCTCAGTTGATAGTGTTGGCATGAGAAGTGCAGGTGACTTTGGTCTGTGTTGTGAACAGAACAGGTAAAGTGTGTCTCGATTAGTGAGGTTGGTAGGCAACAGTTTATAATGCTGTGTTTTTGATTCCAGTCCAAATTCTGCTTTTAGAGGACTAAATCAGATTTTTACCTGATCTGAACTTGCCTCTACACAGGAGTTTTGAACAAGGTCCTTTTTAAAACAATTATAATCTCTCTGCAGTGGGAGGGTGGAGGGATTATAGGGTGTGAAAGCAATAAATAATAGCTTTAGGCTGCTCTGAGTTGTTCTGAGAAATGCCAGATCCCTGGCACACCTTATTATATCTTTTAAGCAATCACAGCACGTGACTCCAGCTCTTTCTATGTCGAGAACATTTGTTGTTAAATGCCGCAAGGATATGGGAAGGTGTGCCAAGGCTTCTGTGCACCTTCAGCTGTTCTCAAGGTGATGACTTAAAAATGGCAATTTAGCCTTTGCAGGGCACAGAACAGCACATGCCATTCAAGTCTTGGGCAAAAAGACAAGAGGTGTTGTATTTTAGAGTCGAGGATTATGAATTGGATCTCTGGGTGGTGGGTGGGGGGAAGAGTGAACACTTCATCTACCAAACTTGGCTGATTCGATTTTTGTTATCAGTGAGGAGATTTAACCTGCCTGATACACTATTTCTTTAAGTACAGACCTTAGACCTTAAGGTCTAAAGAATATCGGTTCTGCAAGAAGTAATATTTCAGTATTTGTAGTTTAAAATCTGGCTTGCCTTAAGGTCACCTCAGCCATAAGTAATACACACTGAGTACTTAGGATCCCACAAATGTGACCTTTTACTTGTGTCCCAGAATTGCAGAAGGCACCAGCCCAGAGCAGGCCTATGGATTTCACAGGCATCTAAAAGGGAAAATAAAAAGATAGATGTGTCTGTGTATTTTAGTGGGGAAAAAAAGGCAGAATCAACAAGAAGCTCTAAATTAGTTATTGTGGTGATGAATGCTGCATTATGGACCTGCGTGTGTGCCTCAGGCTTTTATGGGCTTGTAATTACATCAGGAGATATTGCTTTGACCTAGACATAACTGTACAGGTTATTTACTATTCTTTTTCTTGAGAGAAATAAAACCCAATACAAACTCTTTCAAATACTGTATGCCAAACATACATGCGACAACATATAGAATAGATTCCCTGATGAGAAAAGGAACTAAGATGGCAGTAGAAATCCATTTCAGGGTGGATCAGTGAATGGGAATATTGATGGTTTCATGAAGGTAATTTAACTTGTCTTTCTGTGATGGTGTAGCTAAACTGAAGTTTGTTCTGCCACTCTCTGTCACCAGTCTTCCCAGAGGCAGCATGTTCTGATGGACTAAGGGAACTTGGCCTATTTCAGTGGGACAAATTAAGTCGAATCACCACTGAAGGCATTTTAGAACAAGCTGGTTAACTTTTCTAGGTGGCCTCAAAGCCTTCACACAGCCTAGAAAAGCTGCTTATCTTGGAGGTTGCAATAAAGCACTGTTCTAAAATAATCATGAATGTTCATAAAGCGGATGAAAGCCTCCAAGTAGTACAGCCAAGCTGTATCAAAGGCTAAAGTAGCAAGACACGTGATTTGTTGAAGACTTTCCCTCTATTTGTACTCTTTTTCTCTTTCTTGCAGAAAAAATGGAAAAAATAGCTTGAAACAAAACTTTGAAACAAAAGGCTAAGAATTTTCCAAGGTCAAAATTAAGGACTTTAAAAGACTTGCAAAAGTGTAATATTGCTGTTACAAAATACACATAGAAACAGAGGATATCAGGATAAAAATTCAAAAAGAAAACAGGAATTAATGATACATCCTTTTTAGCATTGTTTCAGCAAAAGGAGCCATGCAACAAATTAAAAAACAGTGGATATGAAGGATTACAATTTCAAGGAAGAAAAGAAGAAACCTGTAACATAGCCTGGAAAGCACAGCTATTAAAGCTGAGAGACTTTCTCAAGCTACAGATAGATGCTATGCTTCAGGAGATACTGACACACAGAAGGGAAAACAAAGCCTTTCAAAAAAAAAAAGTGTGTGGGGGAGAACCCCCCAAACCAATTTAGAATTTATGTCACGGGTGGCTTCACTTGCATTTCTTATTTGTTTCGCACCAGGTTTCCTTTTAATATCAATACATACTCTCCATATCCAAAGCGTAAAGGCCTGATTTTATTTTCTTGGTGATTTCTTTGCATTGCTGCAAGGCTTCCAAACAATGAGAAAGATGTAAAGTCTCTGTAGCATGAGCTACAACTTCTTGAGGCATTGAAAGTTGCCAGTATGGCCAAGCTGGACTTGGCAGGGCAAGCAAAGGGAGAGGAAAAGAAAGCAGTTATGATGCCCTTGCTCTAGTAGTTACTGTGTATTGCTGCTCTGGGCAGTGCTGGTTTAGCCTCTTTCAATTCCAGCTGCTCCCAAGAGCCTGTACTGTCCCAGGGAAGCTGCCCCCTTCACCATGTTCTGCCCCTACTCCTTCACCCTTCCCAGGGGGAAGTCAACAAGAGAGCTTGGCCTGGTTGTCTCCAGGACCTGAATGGTGAAGTGCTCTTTGCACACACAGACACTTCCTTGAACCACGACCACAAACCACTAATCGCTCTTTAATCCTACTAACCTCTTTGCCTCAGCCGTATGGTGGGGTTAAAATTCCTGCTGATAAGATTAAGTGCTGTCTTGGATTGGGGCCTACATAAATAATAATGCTATTTCCACGGTTGCACTCGTTAGACAAAAATGTAAAAAAGGATGTCGGTCTTCCTGCTATGGGATGTCAGCCAGCTGCTAATTGTTTGTGATCAGAAAGAAGTTCTCTTCTTGTCGTTCTTTAGGGATCTATGTGTGTTGATATAATTCTATTTTACACTTGCACTTAGCTCAGATGCATTCATCTACAGTGTTTGAGGTAGATTTTTACCTTTAGAACACTGGATATCTGCATGTAAGTCTAGGTTGTATTAACCACAGGTTTAGTCTCTAGTTTTCTTATAAGGTTGTGTTTTTAGTCTGAGCAGTACTTACAATAAAATCCTTTTGAATAGCCAAGACAGTCACACCTCAGATTTAATTCCCTTGTTAGAAAGCTGACGTGTTTTCACCATTGTCACACTGGCTGTGACTCACTGCTCCTTTCTGCCAACAAGAAATCCATTATGTTAATGTGAGTTTGAGAACTACGATGAGATTATTCCAGTAATCTTTTTATTTTAAAAATTCGTCAGCAAACACCACAGAAACAGAGTGGCTAAGTCTGTTATTTTACTGAACAATCTAAAAAGAAACAGCTGTTAGAGACTGAACAATGAATTTGTGCCTTTTATCTTTAGAGGTGCTGTGTGCCCTGTCACCAGCTTAGGCACAAAAAGTAGGAAGCACAAGCCTAATTTTAGGCACACCTGCAATTCTTCTGGAGTGACTAAGTACTTTGGTTGCTTTAGCTGTATGTTGGCAGACTGAGGAGACCTTTGGATGCAACCAGTGAAGCCTGGAAAATCTTCCAAAGCAAATCATATATCAAGATAAAACAATCACTCATGCAGCATTTTAAAACTAAATGTTGAAACAAACCCATCTGTTTTCCCTTGAAAAAATAAGGGACACAAAAGAGACCAAAGAGTAGCTTTCCACCTAACAAGCATCTCATGTAGAGTAACATAGGTGTGGCTGAAACCGCTTTTGACATAAAGTATACGATAACATGTGTGATACAGATATGTTGAGGTTCCCAGCACTTTTTGTCTAAATGCTTATTTTGAAAAAAAATCTACTTCCCTGTAAATTTCTCTGCTGGGAGGGGTGGGAAAAGGGTGGTGGGTAGGAGCACTGATATGTCCCATTTTGCTAAAGGTGCGCAGAGATTGCTTTGAAAATCTGAGCTGAATGGCTCTTATCACAAGAGGAATCTGGCTGGCTGGGGACCAGTGCTCTGCCAGAGGAGCTATGTAGGGCACGCCTGCATATATGTCAAATAACGCTTGTCTGTGATGTCGTTCCCCGTTGCGTGTGTCATGAGTTATCTTCACTGTTCCTCAGTCTTGCACTGTTAAGAGGGAAATGCAAATTTCCTGATGTCTTCTGGAGGGCTATGGAGGGAAGAAAGTGAGGAAAGGAATCAAAGGGAATATATTATTGGTGACAGCAAGTATACTAAGTGAGAGATGGAGCAGAAACTGAAGATGTGGTTAATGAGGGCATGTGAGGGAAAGGAGCCCACCACGCACACTAAACCCACAGCGGGGGGGAGGGTGGGGGGAGACACTGAGGGAAAAGGACAAAACAGAACTTGTCTGCTAATATTTCTCATACTGCAACCCTGCCCTTCCAAAAAAGCAGCACCCACTTGGTGGCATAGTCAGAAGCGCTTTAATGCTTTTATTCCTCTTGACATGTTCCCCATCTAGAGCAGAGGTTCTCTCTCCCTTTCCCAAACCTCTGCCACCCTCCTGCTCTGAAATACTGATACTAAAAAGATCAAAGCTTGGTGCCATTTCAACACTGCAAAATGAATTGCTTATAGCTGCAATGACTTCTTTCAGTTTTCAGTTCTTTATTATTGTATCTTCTATAATTTTCAGAATGAAATATCTTTTATTTTCAAAAAAAAAAACCTCCCAAGTAAAGTAATTGTCTTCCTAGAATATTTCTTTCCCAGGGATTTCAAAACCACCATGTTTCATTGTAACTCATCTTGAAGCCAAGCCAGATTTTGAATTATTTTAAGCCTTTGCCAAATAATATTTTCATCCTTTTGCCAGATCTGGTTTAGACTCGTAGCAAGACAGAAGCAGAACAGATCTTGTATTATACATTCATCCCTATCACTCTTACACAAGACTTGTAAACAAGAGTGTTTGTCCTGATCTTGGCCTGTATCTTAATTTCCCTGATGGTTTAGTTTATTTTTGTTGCATTATTATCCCAGCCCTGCTTTTTCTCTTTCCCTAGAGGCATAAAAAGCACACGGAAGCAGAACAATATCACAATTCTGCCATCCTTATGATAGGTACTTTTGGAAATGCTTGGTCCCACTGCTCTGCAATTATTATCATACTAATGCAAAATCTCCAGATCTCTTGATTTATATTTTATATATATATATATATATATATACATAAGCACACACATAACCCCAATCATTCTTTGTATTTAACTAGTATTGGCATTCTTTCATCTACGATTAAGATGATCTTTCATGATCAATACAGTCTCTAGTGAACATTTTACACACACTGTCTTATTAGCTTCTCTCCTCAGGGGTCTTGCCTTTGTAAGACCTCCACTCCGTTGCATTTAGGACTCCTTCAGAATACACTGAAATTGTAAGATGTCCAACCAAGATTGCCAAAATTATCTGCACAAGAATTATTATCATGATGAAGACGGAAAACCAGATGTACAGCGCATACTACTTTTTTCTGTATTAGGAATATGGCTTTGAATTTTGGGTTCTTTCCAGAAATTTTGATGTTTGAATATCCTGAATGTGTTGCAAAGAAGGAAGACTCAAATATTTTAGAACCAGGACAGAAGTAATGCCTGGATGTAGGGACTTTTAAAAACATAAATGGAAGTTCTAGTGGATGCATTCATTCAGGGATGTGTTAGTTATTGCTGAGTGGCACTTGCGCGGCATCAAGGCCTTTTCTGCTCCTTGTGCCACCCAGCCAGTGAGGCGCTGGGGTACACAAGGAGCTGGGAGGGGACGTAGCCAGGACAGCTGACCCCAGCTGACACAAGGGATATTCCATCCCGTATGGCGTCATTCCAGTAGGGAATGACCTGGGGGAAGAAGGAGGAAGAGGTGATATTTGGACTGACAGTTTTTGCCTTCCCAAGTCACCACGGGATGTGATGGAGCCCTGCCTTCCAGGGGATGACCAAAACCTGCCTGCCCTCGGGAAGTGGTGGCTGAATTCCTTGTTTTACTTTGCTTGTGCACACAGCTTTTGCTTTACCTATTTAACTGTCTTTATGTCAACCCATGACTTTTCTCACTTTTACTCTTCCAGCTCTCTCCCCCATCCCACCAATGGGACAAGTGGCTGTCTTGTGCTCAGTTGCCATCTGGGGTTAAACCACAACAGTGCTGTAAAGAGTCGAATACATAAATCCTCTTTAAATTTTATTTTTAAAATGTCTAGTGACACTTTGCTTTCAGATCAGGTAGCATGTGTCAGTGAAAGCTCTTTTTTTTCCCCCTCTAGTAAGAAAAGTAATCTCTGAGATTGTGTTTGACAGCACTTCTGACAAAAAAAGAAGACAGGTCAGTTGAAATGAGTTAGTACTTCAACAGAGAAACAATACAATCATTTTATCAGGAGACTGTCTGAAAAATAAAAGGCACATTGGGAAGGAAGGAATAGCTCCTTAGATGAACAGATTTTTGAAGAGCAGTCATTCATTTGAAATATTACAAACTCAAATGAGCACACTTCTCTTAGTCTGATAAGAAACGAGTTTGTGCTTTGTAACATTTTTAGCACATACAAAATGGAATTATTCGATTTTCTTTAAAAAAGGCTCAAATAAAAAGAACTATACAATTTTTATCCACTTGTCCAATCCTAGAAAGTTCATACTTCACATAAAGCTAAGATTAAACTAACCTGAGACTTCTGGAAGGATGAAATCTGTTTTCACAAGAAGCCTCCCGCATTACAAGAAAATCTACACTTTAGGAAAAGCCAATATCCAAAGACAAACCACCCTCCAGTTCTAGCAGCCTTACCCTGCTGGGGACACATGGTATCTACATACACTTTCTTCTCTGTAAACACATAACTGGATTAGAAGGACCATGAAGGTGATTATTTGATTTGCTTCTTGCCAACAGCAGAAAATCTTGTTGCCTTATTTTTAATAAAGTTTATAAAAGAAAAAGCATTTGTACAAATAGTTTTCCAGGCAGTGCATAAAAATCTTTTGAATTTAAATACTAAGATGCTAGGAAATATAATTGCTAACTGGAACATAAAGAAGTTAATAATTTTTTAATCCCCTTTTAATGTGGAAATACATGAATTTGAATAGAAATGTCTTCCTAGCTAAGGAATTAGCAATCACGAATCTATCAATCCCACATATAAAATAAGTATCAAGCTAGAAAGCAGCCTTGTCATGCCCACTTTCAGTTGTGCATTTCTAATTTTAATGCAGAAATCCTTTTGTGTGAAAAACACTAAAACCAGCATCAGCACGTTTTCTTTTTTACACGGTATAAACCTATGCCCACAGAAACGGCTGTTTTGGAATTCACTTATGATATGTGTCAAGAACAGCAGCTGTTTTGCAGAGTATTACTAAAAGAAAAAATTACCAGTCACTTTCTGCTTATTTTACTGTGTTTTACCTTGATCAGAAGCTAATGGCTTCCGCTATGGACACAGGGAAGGATAAATCCTCTTCAAAACAAATAACCCTCATTTTAATTCTTCTGTTGTAACAATGTATTTATGGATCTAGTTCATTCCTTCCCTTCTGGGAAATGTGTATTGCAGAACACAGCACCTCCAGCGCATTAGATACCACCAAGTTCCAGAGCTTGGGAAAGCAGAAACACCAAATTCAGAGGGAGTCAGTCCTGAAAACTGCAGAGTGATACGGTCCAGGCTAAGCAAAGCATATGCTTAACTATGAGCACCTTCAGAATCCCATGGCAGATAAGACAGCAACTCCTGTACTTAAAATTTTATTGCCCACTGAAGTGATTTTTTGGGCAAAGTCCGGAGTGTCTCCACTTTGCAGGACTGAGCACCTCACATGACCTGTTCAGGTCTGAATGCAAGCCCTCTGAAGGCGAGGAAACAGTGTCTGAGTGTTCATGGACACTGTTATCTGCATCACCCCTTGAACTGGGCCCTGTCACGGCAGCGAATTTTCCAGCTTCACTGAAAATATTGTAGCTCTAATTTGAACAATCATGGAGATTTCAACACACTTTTATTATTCCCATCACTTAACTAAAATGTCTTCCTAAAGTTTCCACAGTATTATTCCATTACTTGTCAACTGTTTCTTCCCTATTATCTCATTAATGCACAGTCTCTCATACCTCTTCACCATTTTCTTCTTCTGGGTGACTGATATAAGAAAACAGGTCATTAACCCCGCCATCATAAAATTCTTGTTAATTTGCTTATCCCCCTAATTTTTCAGTGGTCCTACTTTCCCCTGGTTCTTCCTTTATGCCTGCTCCATTAAACAGGGGTTTATTATCACGCTTAGCTTTGTTAGCTAGCAACAGCTCATTGCCTTTCTCCACCTTGTCTTGTTCACTGCTGGTTATTTTCTGCTCTGTTCTTGTTTCTCATTCCATTTCAGATCTTTCTCTTCCTTGCAGCTCTCTGTGAAGCAATGGTACATGTATGTTATTAGACACCCACCTGTGGTATGGTGGTTCCTTCCCTTTCTTTAATGGCTCTGGAAGCGTGGAGAAAAGATGAGGTGTGCCCTGGACTCATTCCTCTGCACATCTCCCTCACTCTTCCACCTGTCTCCCTTTGGAGAGGTCCAAAGCGCTTTAGCCTCAGGACTAAGTTGTTTCTGCTATTGACAAAATATGAACTCAGTTCATTATTTCTGCTGAAAATGAGTTCATGTTATAAATCAAGCACCGCAAAGATGAGATTTCAGAAGAGGTGCCTTTATGCCTGAAGGAAGAAAGAAGAAATTCCCATCAGTATCCTGTCACTACTTTTGACATGTCATGTTTGCTGGCATATTACATGCTGCTGCACAAGTTCCTTCTATGAAACACCTGCTTCTCCTTGAAGTTAAACTGCGAAACTGCCATTAGTTTCAACACGACAGGAAGGTCTCGTGAGCTTTGCTGCTGGTGGAGTCACCACTGGAAAGCTAGAGCTCTTCCTGAAGCTCTGCAACCACACCACCAAACACGTACAAGGCTCTGTCTTCCTTCACCCTGTAATTTCACATGCCCTTTCCTGTAAGTGCAAATGGTTGAATTATTGCCTTCCAATATGTGTTAACTGAGTACCAGTGACAGGTGCTGCAAAACGCACATGGTGCAGAACTGCAGCTGCCAAAGCCTCCCGGCAGATTGGTCCCTTCAGTGCTGCTAATTCTTTGCTGTTAACCTGAGTGATCAGACTGAAATCTGGAAAAGGAGCCCAGCCTACATCACTCAAAAGAATTCTCCTTTACCCTCCCCTGATCTCCCACATCTGAAAGATTTCCAGCCAAGGTGCTGCCATCTGTGCTCACAAGAGGGAGGATATTCTGTACCTTACCATCTTCTGTATTCTTTCATGTAATCTCTATTTACATGACCAAAACACTAGGATTAGAAGAAATACACAAAAGTATTCCCAGAAGAAACGGCATAAGCAATTCTATTGCTTATTTCCCAGGAGCTCTCATCATGTTAAAACCTCCCAATCTCTAAAATTAGTAGCTGGGGAAGAACAGATCATAAAAGAGCGAACTAAGGAAAAACCCCACAACTGAAATGGAAGGAAAACTCACAAGCATACAGCTGTATCAGCTGGATCTGTGCTCTGGACCAGCTTCTGCTACTTAAATATGTATTACTGGCAAAGATTTCTGAGTGTTGTGTTTATTCAGAGAGTTACTCTCAGTCAAATTACTGGCTAAAGTCCAAGTAGGTAAATTCCGGTTCCTTTAACTCTTGAATGCACCCATTTCAAAGCACTTACTCTATTTCTACTGTATTTTTCTCTGTTAATTAATACCTTTCTATGACAAGACCCTGAAAATCCAAAACATGAGCTATGCAACTAAATAAGAAGCCACAGCTTGCAGTCCTTGGCTCCAGGCCGTGCCATCCCTCCATACAGACTCAGACAGGTGTCCACCTTCACACATGTTGAATTGTAACCTAAACTGAGGGAAGATTGCAAGAGGCTTTGACAAAAGAGACAAAAACGTAACTTGGCGCTCAGGATTACTGATAAATATACAAAGTTCAGATGCCTAAACTGAGGTAAGGATGCTACATGGATGTGCCGGTTTGCCCAAAATCTAGTAATATAGCCCCTGAGAGAAAACCAGGTTGCAACCACCCTTCCCCCCCACCCAGGGTTCGGGAAAAAAAGAAATTTTTCCTCTAAAGAAAGTGAAAGAGATAAAAACTATTTATTTTAACAAACACACAGGAAAAGGATAATGATGCTCAATAATGAATTAAAACCCTCGTTATAGAGAGAAACCTGGGAAGATTTCAGAGTCCTTCTGTAGGTGTGGTCTCTCTCCTCCTCGGAGCTGGTGGGTGAGGGCATGGGCCCACCCCCGGACATCAGGAGAAAATTCTCCTGATGTGTTCTGATGTTGTTGAAACAGTTCAGAAGAGAAGAAGGGAAAAAAACCAAAGTCCCAGGAAACAAAATTCAGCTCTCCGTCTCACTCCAAGAGGGAAAAAAAACCAGCTGGCTGAAGAAAAGCAAGCAGGGTGCTTCCTCTGTGCCATCCGCAGCCAGACAATACTGAGGAGTGTAATCTCTGCGTCCTTGAGAAGCTGCTCTGGAAAGTTCGTTTGTTTGTTTTTTTTTTTTTCCTTCAAGCTCAGTTTAAAGGCACAGAAAAGGCACAATATTACTTTTTGGGCATAGAGCATGATAGGGGATACACATGATAGAGTCTGGCATCACATGCCAGAAGCCCACTCCCAGGAAAGCACTGGCAAACATAGATTTACCTGATCTGTGGGTATGTGGATTGTAGAGAATGAGGAGTCACCCAGTTTTTCTCTGTTAATCTGTACACCTGGAAAAGGACATAGGAAACATGGCAACCATCTCCCTACCATGCTCTGTCTCTTCTAAGTGTTTCCATGCTGACGGCTGGAAACACAGACCAAAGACACTCAAAAACACCTGGAGTTCTCTTCACTGCGACAACTGCACATTTGCCTCCACCAGTGCAAGGATGCTGCAACAAAACACGCACAAAATAAAGAATAGCCCTCTCCCACAACTTGAAAACACTGTGATGTTTCTGTGTTCATTGTGTTCATTGTTCACAAAGTGCTATAATCAGCAGCGTAACCTGGAGTATGCAGACAGCTCGTTAACACATTAGTTGTCATGGGGAATATAATTCTAGCTTCCAGTTCTAGCAAATTAAATTTTATAATTAGGTATGCTCTTCAACACATTATGTCCATCAGAGTCAGATAATAATTTTGTTTTGCATAGTCTTGTCAGTAGACCTCAACCATATAGAGAAAATCTGTGCTGAGAAAAATTTAGAGAAAATAGACTCCATAGAACACCGGACAGTTTTGGAGAAATTGTCTATATGAAAGATTTTGACCCAGAGCTCCCACACTCTGTTGTCTCCTATCAGAAATGCGTCCTGCTCTTTTAATTTTTCTGGAGAGTACAGTAACTATGACACGGCTGCTTGTTGCTTATAACAGGATCATTATTTGCTTAATCCTCTCACTGTGAATTCGTTTCCTGTTTCATTCTCTCCTCTTTTTTTTTGAGAGAGTACCCTTTTCCAAATACAAGGTTTCCTCTCAGACCTATCAACAACTCCCACACTGCCCCTTGACTTTCTGTCTCAGCATGGGTCTTAGGACCTAGGATACCATTTTTTGCTAGTGCAGATAGGTGGGTAATAAGCTATAACAACCTAGACATTTTAAGAGTTATGTGTTGCATCTGAACAGATGTGACAAGAGAATATTTAATCACTGTAGCATTCTTGACATCCACTGGGCTAAATGTCTAAAAACCACCGCTCATGTCAGAAATGCATGATTGCAAAAGAAAAAGGGAAAAAAAAGATTATTTGCCTTTTTCTTCGACTGCTGTGGAAACAGACACGCAGCTGTTCTTTTTCATTACTGTGTAGCAGACTGAGCACAGTATTCATTGTTGAGTAAAATAATTGCAGAAAAAAAAGAGAGATGAAGAGAGAAGAAAGACTTGTTAATTAAGATAATTTGTTCGGAACTGAGAAATCTGTAATCCTTCTGTCCATGCCTATTGTTCACTTGCACTATATTTGCTTCCCCACAGCTGAGAATAATCTTGCAGGCTTTTTTTTTCATCAGAGAAAACGGGAAGTTTTATTAATTTTGCATTTATGATGTGTATTCTTCCATGCCTCTTCTCAAATGGCACTGGCATGTTACTTGGCTACTAAGAAGCAGTATCTGACACAGGAATGGAGTGGGGGCAGGGCAGGGAATTGACTTTTTCAATCCCTGACCGTGCAACCACATCTGGAATTGTGGGATGTCTACAATAAATCCCATCTTCTTAACCTGCATATGAAATATAACTCAACTAATGACCGTATGGAGCAGACTAAACTAAGCAGTCTGATTTTCTAAAGACAGGGGGGAAAAAAAAGGATATTTCTTGCTTAATTAACAGGGGCAGAATACAGCAACAGACAGTGTAACAGGAGGACCATATTTAAGGCACCTCCAATCAAATGTTTTAATGGCATATAAGACCCAAGGGAGCTCCAAAAATGCCTGGCACTGCTAACATACTTGTAACATGGTTTTGTTTTTAAAAGCATTTTGGATAACAGTTTTGAAAATGCTTAGTTATTAGGAATATCTTGATTTTTCTGTCTGTGCAACTTGCAATGCCTACAAAGGGGGTGATGTTTATGACTCTGTACAGTAGTTACATAATTATGGCAAGGCAGAGCAAGACACACTCTCAAAAAATCAAGGCACCCTGGCCTTGATTGGAGGAGGATACAGCATGAGCCAAAGGACAAGGCAAATCCAGTTGCTGCTTGTTCCCAAGTGATACTCAAGAAATGTTCTCTCACCTGGGACAGCAGTCTTTCATCATCTTAGCAGCTGTAAAAGCAACTTTCGAACATCATCCTTGGCCTGTGTGGGCGGCGGTCCATCATGTACTGTGCGTCCTTGCTTTTGATTCCCCATCCAACCCAGGCAATTCCTTTGATTACTACTGCAGCCCTCAGAAGCCTTTTGTTTTCTCATATATTCAAATTAGTCCTGTGGATGACTACAGCATGAAAGGCTATGGAGTGTGGTTTTCCCTGTTAAAGCAATAGTTTTTAACTGATTCTTTTTCCACAGCTGCTGTGAACCTTGTGAAGTATGCTGTACAAACACACAGAAAAAAGCATTTCTTTTTCAGGGAAAGCTTTCTGTCTAAGAATCAAAGCAGGAGAAAAGTGATTTGTATAAACCTAGAGAGACAGTGAATATAATTTAAAGAATTTAAGAAATTTTAAATTTGAAGGGCTTTTGGCTACTTTTTTTTCTTCATCAACATAACATAACAATGGGAAACTAATGAAACCTGAAACATTTCAGATTTTTTGTTTTTACCTATGACCCTTGAACCTTTCAAAACACAGGACACAACATACATTATTTCTTTGTATTCCGGACAGCCTTCCTTCAGCCTCACTGCCATCCCAGCTTCAAAACCTTTTTCTGTCTTGTCACACATATGACACTGGATGGCTTGCATTATGTATAGCAAAATGTAATTAAAGACACATATTGCATGGGAGAGGTAGAATCACCAAGGAAAAGAAGATTTGCCAACCCTGAAGTGAGGATTAAGGAAGAAGGAGGTTTGCAGAGACTTGAATACATTAATTTTCCTAACAGCATACTAGCAATTCGGTGACTTCTATTGTGTAGAGTGTAGTTAGCACCTTCCCTGACCTGAAACCAAGAAGAAAGGGTGTACCTGTGTGGAGTCAGATGAAAGAATATGTTATTTCAGAGTCAAAGAACAAATATCCTAGTCTTGAAAAGAAAAGCTGATAAATTGTAGCCAAGGATTAAAGTGGCTAGGTCACCGAGGAGAAAACCTGTTCCTTCTCATCCTTTGGGACTGTAGTTAAGAGACAATTAAATGGTCAATGAGATTATTTTCCCAAATGACAGTTTTGCAGTGCTTGTTGGACTTTTCTTGCCTCGGACTCATGATGAACTAGATCCAGAAATAAGATAGAAATGTCACTCCAGTGTTATCTCTGAGCTGTTCAGTCTCAACTCTTAAACCAGCCTCAGTGGTTGTACAAAGAACAAAAACATTCTGTGTGAACATCTGTAACAAAAGAAAAATATGATTTAGGAGCTACTCTGGAATAGGGAGGTATGTTCTCTGTTATTCTCCATCATGTGTGTCTGTCAATCAATTTGTATATTTTATACATCTTTTGAACTCCTGTGTTTGTGTTATACTATAGACTTTGCCAGTAGGGTAATGAAATACATGCAAAGGCACAGAGGGAAAAATCACACCACTACAATGTGATGATTTTAATTATTTTAATGATGAATTATTTAAATCTCTGTTGCTTTACTTACAGTTATATTAGCCCTATGAACAAACAAACAAAAGCAGAGATGACATGATCAGAAGATTAAGTGTGGCAGTACAAACATTTACCCCATCCCAGAAGCTACTGAGCAGACGATATATTACTGAGCAGCAAATACACGGAACAAGGCACAAACCACCATAAAATTTTGATATCTGCAATGGGGATCACTGTATTTCCCTCTGAGGCCACGAAGACATTGTTTTTATCAAATAAATACGTAATCTGCCACTGCTGCAGCACAAAAAGGACTCCAAAAGACGACTGAGATGCAGCAGAACTTCAGGAACTTGAAACACTGATGCGGTTCACTGGAATCAACTCCATTTAGTTTTAATACTAAAGGATTATTTCTTTGTAGCCTTGTTTCTCCAGACAGCCACAGGTCTGCTTCCAGCTCTGGCAGGAGGCTCCACAGACCCTCAAGGGCTGGTTCTTTCCAAAGCCTTTCACGTGCTGCCTGGCTGCCTTCCCAAGAACTGCCCAGCCCTTTCCCCAGCTGCTTTTAATCAGTGAGGAATAGCTGTCCCAGTGGGGTGGGCACAGAACTTCCTGCCAGTCACACAGAACAGTCCACAGTGATTGGTCATGTGTTAAATACAAGCAATTTCGTGTTGCATTGCTCAAGTGTCTCAAGCACAGGTCAGGTGTGCTTTCTACATGCTGAAAATCCTTGCATTGATTTCATAGGCACCTGCATGATAGAACACTGTTCTTCCTGGATAGCTTGAAGTTTATCTGTGGAGCCTAAGGAATGGGAAAGAAATAAATGCAGCCAGACTGAAGTTCAATGAAACCTGCATTTTGTCCTGTCAACTGTGCGTGCATAAGTGATTTCCTTGCGAGTAAAGATTAAGGCTCTTTTAAATTCAGGGATTATTACAAGGGCTGAGCCTTCTTTCAACACACTGTTTGTTGGGACTTTGCACCCTACTGTACAGCCCACATGGGCTCATTTCATCTGATTCTACAAACACAGGTCAGCGGGAGAGAGTAAATGATTTCTCCTTTTTTTTTTTCCTGAAGTTTGCAGTAGTGCTGGTGGGACAGCAACGTGAGAATCCAGAGGAGGAAAAGGAATTGCACTAGCCAGGATTTCTGGTGTGGCCTGTGAGATGTCTCCCGCTCAGCTTTGGCCCTCTCCCCAGGCCAAGATTCCCCTTGGACTCTTTTGCTGCAAGGCCTGAGGCTGCTCTGCTGTAGAGCTCACAAGCTTGACCTCCCAGAGCAAAAAGTTCCTGTCTAGAACCAAGAAACCCAGATCCTCCTGCTTTTGCCTCTCTAGTACGAGAGTTACCTAGGGCAGCCTTGCACACAACAATGCTTTCCAGCACCTTTCTTTTTTCCATTGGCACTTTTATCCTGGCGTTCAGTCCTGTGGTCAAGCAGTTTAGCAAGGGTAGCTTTAACCTATGACACATGTTTTAAAAGCTTAAGTATGGACTATACCAGAAAATGCAATGTGTTTTTGCTGAACTGAATAGCCTGGGTGTCTTGATAGTACAGGAGATCATTATGCCTGGCTTATCAGAATAAATACACTATCAATGACCTTGACTAAGAAGGTCAGATCCTTTCTGCTCATCTCCCAGTTTGGCGTTATCTTTTTCATGCACCTTACGCTGGCTCTTAAGTAATCCATACAATGCAATTGGCAGGGAATGGCCATGAGTTTTACCTTCAGAAGTAGGGAAAAAAGGTAGGATTTCCTTAGTACACACTTGACTATTCATTAATTAGCTCCCATTGTATCATTAACATCAGATACAGGTGTCAGGAAATGAAGGGTAGCTGACACTGAAAACAGACCACTCAACATTAATTCCCATAAAGCCAATGCTATCTGCAAAAGTTGCTGCCTGTTCTTATAATGATTTGTCTTACAAAGTGCTAATAATCTCAGGTGTTACAGAAACTATGATGGGATTCTCAAAATATTGTTATTGTTTTTATTTTTTTTAACCCTCTGCTATTAACTATTAATTCGCAATTCATACTCCAGAATGAGGATGCTGAGAACATACTGTTTCAAAGAGCTGACTGATCATGTTGTACTTATTTTTTTTTAGAGAAAGTGTGTGGAAATGCTGGACTTTAACCACACCAGACGCTATACAATACTGTGTCCTCTGAAACATCATGTACTACATTGATCGAATGAGATCCCCACGATGAAGTTTCAGTTCCTTTCTATATAACAGAGATACTATCATACCTTCAACTCATGAAAAGCGCAATGAAAATTAATTAATTTTTGCAATACACCCAGGTATTAGCGTAATGAGATTCTAGTCCTCACCCCCCTCAACTTGCTGTAATATCTGATTCCTTTCCCTCTTACTTATTCCTATTTTGATCTTAGAATTCACCCCTTTAAAAAAGGCACTTGTTCAAAAGTCCTTATGAAAATTAAGAATAAAAGTGTTGTCCAATATCAAACAACTCTTTTATCCAGAATAAGGATTTCCACTTTCATTTTATTTAACCATCTTTTATGAATGAAATGAACATGTTATATCCATCTTAAATGGTCTGAAAACTTCCATGTTTTCTAAAAAACTTCTTCTCTTCTATTTTACAGCAAATTTATTAGTCAAATTCATCTTGAGGGGAAAAAACTCCACCTGAAATATGCTAAAAATGGTCACAGCTGAGTAGGCAGCCCTACTTGGTAATAAAAAAAAAAGCCCTCGTGAATCAGTTCAGCAGGGAGATTTAAACAGGGTCCTGCTTCAGGTGAGAAGAAGCCTTTAGGGCTTGCTTTTGGTCTAACTCATAGGAGAGTTTCTATTTTACCACTTGAGGGCTGCTGTGGCTTGACCAAAGGAGGACAAGAAAAAGCTTGTTATTTTCTTCTCTCTCTTTGTCTGCAGGTGCAGTTGTACTATTTTTTACATTTATTCTGTGGAGAAAAGCTAAGTAGAATGGCTCTGGCATTTATTGTCCTGTGCTTGTTAAGTCCTTTAACAAAGCTCAGATGGAATGAAACAGAATGATCACTCTTGGAAGAAATATGTCACCTTTTTTCAGCTTGAGATGCTTGGAAAAAGTCAGGAGATCAGTTTGATTCCAACTTATAATGAGATGATTTTTAAAATTTGTTTTGTATTGTTTTTAATGGAAATTGAGTTTTAGTATTGTTTCTTTAAGGGCTCTAATGTTTTGATTACTGTCTTTACCAGCAACACATGGCTACATCATGAGTTTTTAATTAACAATATATGCCAGCTGAAAGAGATCTTCCTTTTCTTCATTGATTCTTACCTCCTGTGCCAGGGAGGTGCCTTCCGTGAGTTGTGTGGTGGGTAGTCAGAGCAGGTACTTCTGCCCGTGTGTGTTTGTGCCCTCTGCAAGCGAGGCCTGAGGAGGAGATGTGAGAGAGCTGGGAAGAGGCCTCCTATGACTGCTCTCAGCATCCAGAAGCTACAACTCCCAACAGTCAAGTGCTTTGCTTCCCTGCTCTCATAGTGTTTCTTTCAAAGGCTAAAGCAGCAGTGCAAAGGTAAGTCTAGAGTGATGAAGGGAAAATAGCTTCTTTAGCTGAGCAGAAAGGGAATAAGGAAGAGATGGTAAGTTTCCCTGTTTTGCCTGGACTGGGTTGTAACTGCAGCAAAATGACTACGGCAAATAGTCATACTTTCTGAAAGACAATTTTACATTTATTTGTTTGTCTGTATAAAGTCGTTTTCCATTTGGAGCATTTGCACAGTTGCCATGAAGGCTTGTGCTTATATTCTAACTGGTTCTTAGATTTGTAGACTGGGGAGATGTGAAATTTCACACTATATTCTCAACTTGATCCACAATATTCCAGTTATCATAACATCTAATTAGGAAAATACAAAATTAAAATGCATTCTTATCTAGGAGGACTGAAACAAGACTACAAAAGCAAACTAGAAAAAAAACCCAAACAGTGAGAAGTGCTGCCCCTTAACATCCTCGCTCTATAAACTGCTTTTGAAATACAAGAGATAAATCTAGGTATTGGAAAGTCAGCTTAGAGAACAGCTGTGCATTAAGAGATGTCTAAGCTCCTTTCTCTGCAGAAGCAATTAGAAGCCTTTCCCATGAAGTTAATACTATTAATATAGCTATAGTAGGTTTGAAAGTCTGGATCTAGAAAAATAAGTGCTTTGTGTCTATGCGGCCACTTGTTGATCAAACAAATATTCCCAAGACAAAGTAATGGGGAATTCACGTGTTTTGATCACAGATACTTGGTTTTGGATCACAGGTATTTTAACTGTTCTCATACCCTGCAATGCAAAGGCATGAGAAGCTGGCAATTCTTTGATTCAGCTGTGTACCTGTACAAAATACGTTTGCTATGTAGAATGTATATATGTTTAGATTCTCGTATTTATTTGTATGCATCAATACACACAATATTCAAGCAAGGGTCTTTGCCCCAGGGTCTCCTTACCTAACTCGTGACTCCTTCTGGCAGAGGAGCTCTCCCAGCATTCAGGAGTTTGATGGATTTCTTTTCCCTTCTATGCTTCGTTTGTTCTCCTTCCCCAGGGTGTATGCAGTGGGTGATGAAGTCTAAAATGAAGAATGTTCATGGCTTTCTGAACATGCTTTTGCAGAAAACTGACAGTGAGAGGATGCTTGCTAGCTCTCCCTAAAACTTCCTCCTTACTGTTCTTTATTTTGGACATGCAATGCTACCACCTATTAAGCTTTGTTTTAAAGATAGATTGTTTTGAGTTGTGAAACTTTCTATTCCTGGAAATTAGGTGACTGAAGTATATATATCACACCTAGGGTAAAAAGGGGTGTTTTCTGCTGAGATGTGTGTATCGTATGATGGTCACAGAAATTCTTATTTAGCAGATGCCATTTCTAGTAATGAAGGGGTCACTACCATCTATTATACCTTTTTGGTAAGTTATTGCTCTCTTCGAAGATTATTTCTGCAGAGATATTGTGAAATATAACTTACTACCAAAGCAAAAGCTGAACTTACAGAACACATGAAAACAGTTCCTCTGTGTTAGTACTTACAGGAAGGTGCCACCTTTTTTTTCTTTCCAAGGACAGCTGAGGTCCAAGAACTCACCAAATAAAGTGTCACAGTGCAGGTCTTCCCATATTCTGCCAAGGACTTCTCATATCTCAGAATTACTGTATTGCTGTATTGGTGTCGCTCAAAGGCAAGGTTTCACTCAACCCTACCATGCAGGGAAGCTGGATTTCTTTTTTTCCCTGGTGATTTCAGTTTCAGCTTCTGAGCTGCTTCAGCAAAATATTAACTCATCTAAAAATTCTGGGCAGCTTGCTGTGTGTGATGTTAGCCACTCACACTTGTTATGTTTTGGTCTACTTTCCATAGAAGTGTTTCATTTCCTCAACAGAGTGATGATTGACATAATTAAATATATACATGTGAATATAATTATTTGGTCTCACTATTCTAAGGTGACTTTTGTGAGATGACAACCTCATTGGAAAGAAAAGAGTTTAAAAAAAAATCAGTCATTTTATTGTCTTCCTTTGAAGCCTGTGGATCCATAGTCAGAAAGAAAAATATAAACCAATATATCATGAGAGATGTACCCAGGGAGTGATTACTTCAGCGCTCCTGAAAATTGAGGGCTTGCCACGTGAATCCAAGGGGTTACTGATGTCAGTAAACTTGCCTCTTAGCCCCCTCAGAGCACAGGGCATGTAAGTTGGGGACACACACTGCTGCCAAGTTGCCCTTTTGGAGGCTGGAAGGGAATTTAGGTAGGAGCTAAGCAGCAAACATGAGATTTTCCTACCTGGTGGCTGGGCATTTTGATGATGCTGGCTCTAAAAATCAAACTCTTTGTGTCAGGTGATAAACAGTTCATAAAATTGAGTATCAAATATCTGTCTGTGATAGTGATTTGTTAGGCTAATATGTGAGAAGATAATCTTCTCTGTAGCTACAGGAAAAGAGGAAATAAAGTGCTAGACTTGAATTATGGCTGTGAATGTACTTTGTGTATTCTGTACACTAAGAGCAAGGGGCCTTTGCCAATCTTAATGTAAAATTTTGCCCTGGAGTGAATGTAAGTGATTCTTGGGAGAGCCTCTCTGCAATCTATGTAACTATCATTGGAATACTTTCAAGCTTTTCTTTAGACTCTGCTCAGATATTTTGTCCTTTGACTTGATAAGTCAACATAGAAAGATTTAAGCACTAAAAATAAGATCTTGTTATCAACTAAACTTAATTGGTACAATTAATGAGCTCAGTGGAGCGCTCTAGGTTTTCACATGGTGAAAAGTTTTCCATTTGGTGATGGATCTGTGTTTTCCTGGGGTTTTCTAATTTCCATCTCCCTTCTCCTGCAGAAAACATAGATTGCTTTCCCTCCCCATCTCCCAGCGTATTGCTTATTAAATGCAACATGAAAAATGAACAGCATGAGGGTTGAAGTTTTCTGAGTAATCAAGAAAGCTAATTATGAATTTTAGTATTTACTTTTAAGAGCAATTAGTCATCGGAACAAAGATGCCTGGAGAAAAAAAGTATTTTTCTTCATTTGACATATTTAGATCTGGATATATGTTTTATTGTTCAAGCAAAAGCTAATTTTAATGTAGACATTTCTAGATTAGATTTTAATCTAGTCTAGTAAAGTAAGTGAGTTCATACAAGGCATTTATAATAACACCTCTTAGGTAGTGAATTTAGACCTATCAGTGATAACATTTTGCTCTTTGATCAGTGAATAAAACCACCAGATTGCACTCTTGGAGAAGGATTAAATGCTGTTTCCCGTTCTAATGGAAATAGTTGTCAGAAAGGTGTAGTCATCTACTGTGGTCAGTAAAATCTCATAAAAACCAATTATCTGTACTCAACATTCAACAGGAAAAATTATCATGTGAGATGGCTTTGGCTAACACAGGAGGCTTTCCTGAGCTTGGGAACTAAAGGCTTTGTTACAAACTCTGAATTATGTTTTGCAGTTCAGAAAGGATGCTTTAACTGTGTTGCCTGGTTGAAATATTTTATTATTCCTGGGCCTTATCTGGGCAAAATTTATTTTATTGCTGTGAAATCCTGTACGTCAGTATCTGACAGCTAAGATGGGGTGATGGGTATTCTAAGGATATTTGGTGTTTGTCCCTGCAGAATGAGATGCAAAATCTCCTTTGTGTTATGTCGGCACCGCTGTGCATCACCTTGCACTACACTATTTCATGTGCTGTTGACCTCTCTGAGAGCAGGCAGAGCAGATTCAGTGTTGAAATTCCCCAAGTCCTTCGGTCTGTGCCAGTGCTGTGACAGCTTTGTGGAGAGGGAGGACTTCGGGAGTAGATATTGAGCTACAGGATGTGAAAATGATTTAGTCTTCTTTTGTGTAGACAAAATGCAAAATTTCTCTGCACATTTCTATCCATCAATGCAGCCAGGCTCAGGGTGATTATTTTTGTGCTTCTTTTCTATGCTGAATACCATCTGCTACTGAATGAACTGTATTAAGGAAATTTTTGGTTTATCAACTGTTTAGCTGATAACATCTATGGTTCAAGCTGACACGGTTCTCTGTTGACTGATAGACTAATATCTGAATGTGTCAGGTAAGAGTGAAATAAATCCAAGTCATCTAAATGCTTGTTCAGTGAGAGCTGCAAGAAAGTTCCTACTCCTGTATGATAGGATGGAGCAGACTTGGGAAGAAGCTGAGTATACTTTGGCAGAAGGGCTGTAGCAGGTGCCTAGAGCCCTTCTTCCTCTTTGATACTGTTCCCTGAAGCAGAGAACTATCTCAAGTGCAGCATAGGTTGCCACTGACAAAGCAGCTTGCCACTGGACCCAAGCATTTCTTACAAATCTAGTTCTTCCCTGCCCCATGCATCTCAGTTGCAGACATCAAGCATCATCCAAAACCAAGCCCCCCTGCTTTGGTCTCTAGCACAAACATGGTTTCTGTAAAGCAAACAAAAACTTCCGCTTCTGTAAACATAGGCAACTCTGATAACACCCATCAGCAATGTGTGGGTACAGTGATTACAGGAAGAAGCAAGAAACGCTGTAGACTTGCATCTTCTTCGTCCAACCACCTCCCATGCACAGGACTCTCTTGCAGCCTCCCGGCATCCTGATGCTGACAGTCTGTCTGCCCGTGTCTGTCTGCGTCTGTTTCAAGGTGCCTCGTGTTACTGGAGATCTGAGGGACGGCCTCTGGCTATGCCCGGGGTCATGCTTGAGGCAGAGCTGTTGTACAGACTCCAAGCTTGGTCTCTGGGAGAGCCCTGGGAAGTCTGATATGATAAAGATGCAGTTTTAATTTTTTTTTTTTTTTAACCTCCTTGGATAGTGCTGGGAGTCAGATTGCTCTGGGAAGTCCGGGAATGACTGACATTGGTAAAGAGGAGATTTCTGTTCAAACTGTAAGGTCTCCTAGGCTCACCGTGATGTTCCCAGGCTGCTCTTGGGTAAGTCCAGAGTCAGGCAGCTCAGGATGGCTTACCCTGGGCTTGCTCTCGTGAGTCAGTACTTTATCCGGGGCTCTGCATCTGACAGTACAGTTGTTCACTTTGGTTTCCCTGCCAAATTGCCTTGCAGAGGTGGAGTAGGCACATCCAGAATTACCTCTTGTTAATGGGCACAGGGACTTCCGGACCTCCTATGTCTTCTTTTGATAGATACAAATGAAACAGCTCAGTAGTTGACAATAAGCAAAAATGAACTGGGGAAAAAAACAAATTAGACTCAATTTCTTGTCTTCCAACTCCGGGTAACACTTTCAAAGTGTTTTTGTACCATTACTTCAGCTTGTTCAGTCTGTATGGTGGGATATTTCCAACTCATTATCATGTGGGACTACTTGAATTAGTAACGTGTTCATCTAAACCTTGGCTGATTTTTTTCTTAGGCCATCTCCTACCTGAAAAGAGTAAAACCAGAGGAATTTTACTTTTTACTGCTACTTTAATTCGATCAATGTAAAATTGCCTGTCACAGAAATATTTTTCAACATGAGGCAGTATCTTTGCCCAGCTATAAAGAGAGGTATGAGTATCCTGAGTCCATGAAAACTGCTGCCAGCCCGGGGCTCTGGACCCTTTTTTGTGCTTGTAACCACAAATCACCCTGCAGCCATCTGCACCCATCAGTTCATTTCTATAAGTATAAAATGGAGTGTAAATGGGTTAAGTGAGATACAGGCCCATCTTCTTATGTGCTCGAAATAACAATAGAAGCAGTTGACTGAATTTTCTGTGGATACACTTGGTCTCATTTATGTATGTTCTCTACTGGCACTTGCTGCTCTGCTTTGCTAAAAAGATGAAATACAAAAATGCCCTATCAAGTGTCATCTGATTTACAATGGTTCGTGAACGAAGACAAACTGTGGGCTTTATGAAAAGCAGAATATTGAGTAGAATGAATCCCAAGGATAAGCACTCATTTGTTCTGTGAATTTTATATCTAAATCATAAATAAGGCATAACAATTGAAATCTCCCTTCTGAATTAATCTGATACGGCTCTGAAGTACTGATAGTTATGATATTTTTTTTCCCCCCGTGCCTATATGAGCACTATCTTTATTGACCTTTGTGCTGTGCAGTTATCTAGTGGCATTAATCGCTGCACTCTTAAAATAGTTCACCATGAATTCACACATCCTGTGATTTGCTTATGTGGTAAATCCATATGCAGCTACAAGAAATATCTGATTCTATTTATGAGCCCTGAAGTGCACACAGCTATTGACAGCACATTTTAATGCACGTATTACTGTTGATGTTTATTACATTGTAATTAAGTTCTGCAATTAGTTTTTATTATTACTAACCTTACATTAGCTTTCTGCATACCTCAGATATTCACAATAAATACATATAGATGGATAGCGATCTGGGAAAAAAATTAAGGCTTGAGCTTTCAGCAAAGTGACTTGAGAGGAATTATGCAAGCACCCCTCCCCCCCTTTTTAAAGTAATGTGTGCGCAACATTTTACTATTTAACAGACATGCAGGTAAAAAGAAAATCCTGGCACAAAGTACAGCCTTGCTCATCACGAGCTGGTATCTGCAAGATTTTTTTTTTTTTAATGTGGACAAAACAGTAGATAGAAGCAGCAGCTATTTAAGATTACTTGAAGTTAGCTGAACAATAAAGTTCACAGGGAAAGGAGTGACATTAAGTGCTAAGGACAATATGGCTGGTACTTGAACTCTGCTAATGAGGCAATTGTTTAAAGTGTGGAGGCCACCACCAAAGCAGCAGTAAATTGGCAAAGAAGATGAAAACAAAAAACAAGGTATTTAGTACAGCTTTTCTGTATTTGTAAGTCAGAATACAAAGCAGCTCCTACTTTGTTCAGGAATGCGAAGAGATACCAGGGCTTTGTTTTTCCTGCAGTTATTCCTGCTCGTTCCAGGCAGGCATAAAGGGTGCTTCATTGGGCTGGGCTAAGGGGAGTTGATAAGGATAGGAATCGTGCAGACTGAAACCACCATCACCTCCCGGGACCTGCAGTAGAAGCCAAGCGCAGGTTTGTCACTGAGAACCTCAAATGTCAGGGAAAACTGAAGGAAGGATGTAATTCTCTTGCTCCTTCTAAGCACCAGCTGAGTCAGTCCAACTTGTACAGCATTGGAGGCACCAAGAATAACCTCTATTGTTTAAGTTATTCTTGTATAGACTGAGGAAGCCCATGTATAATGTAATCATGCTGTTGATTTAAAAAAAGGAAAAGATGAAACACCACTCTGAGATTCTTCTTGCATCTGCCTGAGCATTCTTCTTGATAAAAAAAAAAATCTGCGATATCTTTCTTCTTAATTTCCTCATGCTTCTTAATTTGCATGTCAAATAAAACCTCCCTGACTAATTTTGATGACACTGCAAGCGTTTAGCTCTGAAGACAATCAGCGTAAATTGTCACATGTTATCAGATAACCATTGGCAAACTAGCTTACCATGTGCTTCACAGTCTAATGCGTAATGATTTTTCTCATGGAATTAAGAAAATTCGAGATCACTACAAAACTGTGTCTTTTGTTTGGGAACACATTATGTGCAGTGCTGGAATTGAGTCAGATCAGGGAATGTGACTGAGAGCTTCCTTCTCCCTCTGCCCCTAAGGCCTATTTAGCCCTGAGACATTTACCATATGCCACAGATTATTTTAACCATGAGTGCTCCATATCTTTATGGATATGGAGCTACCACTGGGCTTTCACTATTACTGGACTCTTCAAGGTTATTTTTCTGAACCAGTCTAAGAATTATGCTGATGTTGCAGACATGTCAATCTTGATCTTAGCACTGTTCTTCCTTTATTTTTCCCCCCATGAATAAATTTAAGTATCTGTGAACAGCCATTTGTTACCTTGCAGTGTGAACTTGAGGCAGAGAGGTGTGTGCATGTATATATTGCCTGGCAGGGGGTATGTCTTCCTTTAAACTATGGGAAATGTAGACACTGCTTTTTCGTATTAGCCACATTGAGCTTTAGAGCTTAGTTTCTAGTCAGTTATCCTACTTGGTGAGGTGAAGCGATCCATACTGAAGGTATTTTTCAGCAATATCTTAGCAAATGTCATAGAAACCACCTCTTTACTGTTGGCAATTATTTTTCCCAGTGGAATGACATCCCGGTCTTATATGGCAAAACAATAGGAAGGTGCAAAATTGGCCTTGTCAGCTCTGATAGACTTGACTAAATGCACAGCAGCAAAGAATAACTAAATATACATGCTTTCTTTTCCTAGGATATTTTTGGTTTGTGTCATAAGACATAATTTCACTTTTCTCTATATTGTGGTTAGCAGAAAGAGGGAAATATCTGAGATGTGCAATGCTATTATTACATGTTACCTATAAACATGGGTTTGCATTAGTTTGATGCACTGATATAGCATTTGTCAGAAGTTTTTTTTCCCCTAAGAAGGACATGGTCAGAAAGGACTTTTCATAAATGGGATTTGAATGTGCGTGTTGTATATCATTTAACAAGGAATGGGAAGATGAAAGGTCATGTACAAGTTTTACCTCACTTAAAAGGTAATCTTGAACTTGAACTGCTTCTTCAACCAACCTGCTTAAGGTTTGGTAACAAAAAAACTACCAGAGTGAGAGCTTTTTCTCTGGCCTGTTCCCAGGATTTTCTGAAGGGCCTCCTTGTCTTGCTCTTCACTCGTCTTAGTGTGGGGTCGCTTCCCTGTGGCTGGAGGGCTCATGGAAAGCCCATCATGTGGTACAGGAGTATTCCACAGCCATTCAGCTCCAGTACTCACAGGGCCTCGTTGCCTTTATCCCTCAGCTGCAGAGGGGCCAGGGAACTACTGAAAAATAATGTAAAATGTTTGCCAACGCACTGCTGTCATTGCGTGAATAGAACGCGGAGCTTTGTGTTGCACGTACACCTCTTCTCCCTGTCGATAAAAAATTATTTGGGTGCTAGAAACTTACTGGCTGACTGGTGTGAGAGCATTGCTTAACAGCTCCTACCCACAGATGCCGGATTTTTGCCTTTTGTTTGGATGCAAATGCACCTGAAATCCTGCGGAGGACCACCGTGAAATTTTGTTTTGAGGGTTTGCCTCAGGTGCTGGCTTCAACCTGCACCTCACAGTGAAGGAAGAAACGGGACAGTGAGAAACTGTGCTCAGACTCCCTGTATCAGATGCGCGCTTAGAGGAGGTGGCAAGCACTGAGAGCCCATCAGGGCAAAGCAGCCCTGCAGCCCTTTGGGCTGAGCGGGACCCTTCTCTCCTCTCCCCCCAAGCACCCGGCTGCGCACTCAGCGTGGCCTCTCCCACGGGGATGGGAGACGCTCCAGTCAAAGAGATGGTGCTCACTTTCCCAGCAGGTGGACGAACTGGAATGTCTGGTTCTGCCCTGGTTCACACAGTCTGTTCACTAAAGAGATCAAAGCATATTCATTTCTGGCACAAGGCTCGATACAGATTCCTGTGGCTGTGTGTAAGCAGAGCATGGATGGACTCTCTGACCATCGCAATAACCCCAGCTCCACCAAGATGTCAACACCCCTCACCATGTCTTTTGGGAAAACAGTCTTTCTTTTATCCAGCAGACCAACTCTCTCTACCAATTAGTTTTTAATGATCAAAGACATCAAATTCTCTTGAATATTTGTTATTTTTGAAGTTTTATGTATTAAGTAATCTCAGATTTTCAGGCATCCATGTGAAATAGTTGTGAAACAAGACGATCAACTGACTCATCTAATGTTGTGCCATAAAGCATGGCTTGATTCAGCTTTGAGTTTTAGCTGTGTCTAGCTGTAGTTATAACCGAGCAGTGAATCACTACCCTTTGGTCGCTGACCCTTTTGGTGTTGCTTGGGATCTGTGACTAGAAAAAAAAGGTTTGTCAAAGTTAGAAACTTCCTGTCCCTTGGTCCTAACCCATTGCAATTAATTGTCTGTGTACCTACCATTCTAATGTTCAAATAGGTTTATTTGTTCATTTTTTTTTCCTTTCCTAAGAATTTTTGCCATCTTGTGAAGAGGCTGGCTAGTTCACAGCCTAACCCCCACAGCTCTCTACCACATCACAAGCTCTGTCATGTGTTAGGGTGACTGGCACTGAGTCATACTTTCTTTTACTGTACCTGTACTTTTTCTGCCATAACCAACTTTAGTCATATTCTTTCCTGCCTTCTCTTTATTCAACTAGTAATTCACATGCTAATGGAATTTTGTTGGAGCCTGTTTCTAGAAGAGTAGCTCTTAGCTGAAGTTTGTCTGTACTTTCCATTGTAAAGATCTGTTTAGATTTGAGATTTTTTTTTTTTCCAACAGCTGACACGGGTAATCAGCAAGCAGTGTGCTTCTTAAAATTCCTTGTGAAAAACTGAGTAGGATGCCTGTGCTATTTGCGGTAGTTTACCAGAGATAAAAGCAGTGTTAGACCTCTCATGCTAAAGCCGTTGTTCTCTCCTTTGCCTCATGATTTTATCTGGCAATCCCCCTTTGACAGGGGCTGATTTGACATTCTAGAGGGTCCACAGACAAATGCCTGTCCTGTTAAAGGTGGTCCAGAGTGCTGCAGGACTTGCAGAGTAGCCAGGGTGCCCAGCACCACCATCTTGGGATTTCCACCTGTGTCTCAACACTCACTGCGTATTCAGGCCTCAGTTGGGCATCCAGACTCCTTTGAAGAAAGGTTAAGAAAGTGAGAGAAAGGGATCAAGGTGTGGTGGTTTACCAAAACTTGGTTTTGGGGCAGAAGGAAAGCCCATATTGCTTGTAACAGCTAGCAAGTGAACATTAAAAGAAAGAACTGGAGTTTGTGCGTGTGCCACTCTCCTCTTCCTTTGGGATCCAAAGTGTGACTCTTTTCTGGGGGTTTATTCCAAAATGTGGCATTAGTTACATACACCTTTGAATTGCCCTGCTTCGAGCAGGGTTTGCACCAGGTGTCTTCCTGAGATCACTTCTGACCTAAATAATTCCTGCCTAGGGGGAACTGGGTGGAGGGACATAGCACAGCACTGCCCTGTTTCCAGTGACTTGTGATTAAAGCAGCAGCATGTGAGAGACCCAAGTTCACGTTCCTGTCCTGCCTGTTTCACAAAAACAGGAATCCCTATGTTGTACTCCTCGAGGGGCTATTCTGACAAACAGGTTAATAGATACTCTGGAGGGCTGAGGTCTCCTTTGGTTTCTTTGTCTGCAGGAGTTTACCCAGAGAAAGACACAACTGGATGCCAGTTCCATAGGTTACTGCAATTCCCTGCAGATGCAAAAGACTGGGTTAATAAATGTGTAGTTATTTATGAAGTGTACACAGGAAAGAATAGAAAATAGCTTTCAGGTTAGTGTGCTTACCTGAATGTCAGACAGCTGAGCTGAGGGGGATCTGAATGTGGTTCTCTGGCTCCACTGCACTAGTAGATGTCTTGGTATTTGTCATGCCTCCAAAAGCTTTCTAGCTCTTTTGGGAACATCCTTATATATGCTGTAACCTGCATATCAATGTCAAAACCATGTTAACAAATCATGGTAGCAGCCAGCCAGTACTGAGGCAGCAGCAATCCCTGAATGAAGCTAAAAGGTGTCCTCCTTTTTCCTGGCAAATTTCACCCTTGGCATGACCACCATGAGGTCCAGGAGGCTTTCTGCCTGGTTTTGTTTTGTTTTGGGTTTTTTTAAGAAAGAAAGTCTGATTTTACAGTATCAGGAGACTTCCTTCTATAAATACTGCAATTATGGACACAAACGCATTTTACAACCAGTTCTGAACATCATCTTTTCTTTAACTGTCAGGTGAATACTAGAATCTGAGTTTCTAGAAATTTATGCTGCAGTAGGTCGGAGCACATTCCCACAATATGGTAGGATCAATCCAGGTAATTCTATGTAAAACTCTGAACTTCTAGACATGTGCACACATAAAATTCCATTGATGTAATGGGCTTTCTACTGCAAAGGAAAATATTTGGTTTGGATTTTTTTCCCCTCTGGCTTGCAGGAGTAGAATATTTCAGTATGCATTAGGAATTATGCACTTTAATCGTAGATCAATTGACTGGTTTATATGAAATGTAAAACCAGTATTTTCAGGCATTTCATTAAAATAAAAAGAACTGTTCTGCAAGAACAGCTTCGGCCCTCAGCCCAACTTACATGCTTAGCTAGATTAATATGAGTGGAATTGAAATAAGTGAGTCTGGATGAAGTCCAAGTCAAAATTAGACTGCAGCGAACCCAACATTGAAGTCAAAGGTAATTTTCCAGTTGATTTTGGTAGATACAGGACGTTAGAGCCAAGAAAGATGCTGAAAAACCTGATATTTCTGTTACTAGTGCAGTGTTGAGGATATACCTGCTTCACATTTTGCCACCTATTTGCTGCTCAGGGCATGGGGAAGATGCAGGCAGCAGGCTGGGACAAAACGATTGAACCAAGGATTTAAGGGCTGAAACTCTAAGGCAGCATCCTCTTAGTAGGCTAGCAATGGAACTCAGGACTCTAGAGCCAAACTGGCTATTCTAGGAATACACTGTTAAATACCAAATTGCTCTTCTGGTGAAACAACCTAGGTATTTCCACACTAGAGCACATCGCGTGGCATTATTTCCCTTGCTGTAGAGAGAACCTGTAAGGTCCTTTCAGATAATTGGGTTGCTGGGTTTTTTCACACTAATTAAACAGAAAATGTTTTGAAGTGAAATCAGCCACTCTCCCTGGCACGTTGCCACATGGAATGGTGCAGGGGCAGACGCACTCACGGCTCTCTTCACTGGCTACAGCGTACAGCAATTGGTAGGAAAAAGGCTCAGTGGAAAACGGCCTGTTCTGAGGAGATGTAAGTAATAGCAACATTAGACCAATAAAAATCAACAGTGTGATTTTTATGTGCAGCTGTAATTATTTTCCACTAAAGGAGGTGCAGGAGGAGTACAAAGCCTGCGATTCCCATTGCTAGCAGCCTGCCTAGCAGAACGCCTGCCTCCTCCTCACTGCCTCTCACAGACACACATCAAACAATTGCATTAGCACTTCTGCTGCCTTTCTTCTCCCACCCTCTTTTTTTCACACTATTTAAGAGCTAAAGCAGAGTGGTGTTGATAGTTGAGCCTAACAGTGAGTTTTGTTTGAACACAGCTTATCCTATCAATGATAATTCAGACATTTCTGCACGCATTTTGAAGGCAAGTTTAAGTAATTTTTAAAGATGCGTTTCACCATTCGCAAATAGTAAATAATTCGTTCTGTTTAGCAGTTCTGAAAGCGTGTCTTTGTGGAAAAGCTTGCTGTGGAAAGTTGGAATAGGATAAAATTCTGCCTCTAATCACAGAGATAGGCTCTATGTATTTGTGGATTTAGGATATGTAGAGTTTTAAAAGACATTTTTATATTTTTTATGTCTTTTTTAAAATTAAAAAGCCATTATTACAGATGAACAAATTATAATATTTCATCTTTATTGCCACTTTTACTGCTGTGGGAGCAATTTTAAGGAATGGCAGTTCAGTAACTCTAGGTGCTTTCTGCAGACAACTGCTTTTTCTTTTTTCCTTGGCATGTTTTTAACAGTTTTTGGATCAGACCCCAAATATGCGTAATTAGCTTTTTATAAAAGCTATTAGAGTGTAATCGTCCTCCCATCTGGATTTTATGTTCTGGCTATTAACGCTACAGATGCTTTAAAATATACAGCCCTGCTCTGATCCTAATAGCTAAGGCCTAAATTGCATTTTTTTTCGAAGAGGCATAGAGAAATCCTTGGTATTTTAAATATATATACTCACCTTACATAGGAGATGTGTTCAGTACTCTGGTTATAGATAATTCACCTAGCGATGTGTCTCCAGTGCTGCTCCTACTAGGACCTTTGCCATCAAGTTCAGCATATACAAGTTTGTGTTCTTCACTTATGCATTAGCAAAATAGACACACGTTTGCTCATCAGCTTCCATAGCAAGATTTCTCTTTGTCTGAGTCAGTGTATCTTCTACAAGGGCTCAAGTGTTGTGGTCTTATATCATCAGATGATGGCCATAATTTCTAAATAAAGTCTGTGGGCATAATTTGGTATTTTGAGCGGTCCCACTTCTGTAAGAGGAGATACAGACTCTCAAAAGAAAGTGTGGACTTGAAAAGCACAACCATTTCAGATGGAATATTTGTGGAAGTCTGGGGGAGTTGGTATCCAATTTCTGGTTTTTTAATAGGATTTAGGTCCCTAGCTCCTATATGCTCTCCAGAATTTCTGACTTATTTACTCCCCAAGATTTGCAAGGAAGACCAGAATCGTGCTGGGCTAAAACCACAGATACAGTTACAATTTCTGCCTGAAAGAATCCTCTATATATCACTTCCAACACAGGATCTGGTCAAAGCACAGAAACCACAGGTTTGTGTAAAAATGTCCTATACCTACGTTGTAGAACAAAATATTTTGTCCTGCTATAGTGTTTTGGTTTTTTTATTTAAATCGCCATTTAATGAATAGAATTATCTAATACATGGTTTTTTTCAAAAAATTAATTCAGTATCTTGGAATTAACTAAAGGATGTATGATTCCTCAGGTTTTGTGGCAGGTATACAAATGTTTATTGAAGAGGGAAGCATTTAGGGACATAAATCCATGCTGCTTGTTGAGGCATAACTTACTGTTGCCCTTGGGAGGGAAAAACACACTGCACTTCTGTGTGTGTGTGTTAATGAACACATATTTAATATACTGGCACATTTGACTTGCTGCAGCACTCAGGTTTTCGTTTTCTGTTTTTATTTAATGTCAGATCCAGTGGCACTGAGATGTCTATGGTCTAGGCACAGATGTGTTAAAGTAATCTGAAAAACTGAACACTAAATAGAGCTAGTAAGAAATATGTGTTTATTTCATAACTATTCTCTACATGTATCTCAGAAGGATCCTATTTATTATCCGTATACGGTTCAAAGATTGTCACGATAAATATAAAAGTATACTCAAGGGAAGAGTAAATAGGGTCATGAAAGTCAGGAAATGTGATGTGAATTATTGTCACTATATATTAGTGAAATAAGTTTTGTGTTTTAAACAGTTTGTCTTAATTATTTGCCTGTGAAGGGTATCTATTTGGTAATGTTTGGGCACTACTGATCTCCACAATTTCTGGTACCCTTCTACATGCATCCTCTATGCTTTTGCGTTTGCTAAAGCTTTTGAAATCTACACTACTGAAAATGTGTCTGTTGAATGGCACTTATCAAGTTTATGTGACTAAAAATAGCATAAATTAAGAAATTACCCAGGGTGAAGTTAAAAGACCTTTCTGGTGTCATCCTTCAGGTCATTTAAAGCGGTCACCAAGTGGATAGAAACTTCCACAGAAGTGCAGTAAGCAGTTAGTACCTTTTGGTGAACACCAGACTTGTCCTGTTAACATAGATCCTCTTTTCCAGATGCATGTTTCCTAGGAAGGGATATGTGCTTTAGGGATCTGAGCCAAAATATGAGCCTGTTCAAATATTCAGTGCATGAGGCAACACTCAGCATTTCTATATTTGGGCAGTGTGCTGATTTTTTTTCTCATACTGACTATGGCAGAGCTATACATCATGGGGGCTTGTGATGTTCATAAAAATAATACTGTGTAACAATAGAGTATGCAATGGCGTAATAAATGTCCTTTAGGATGCAAGACAAAGCCTAATAAATTCATTAGGCAGACTAGATTTCCAGCCCCTAGCAGCAGACCTTGCACTTAAATCAAAATCACAACATGCATTTGTCCATCTTTTGATAGAGACTTGGAAACAGACTTTAAAATGAGATGTCTGAATATAGAAAATGCTCTTGCTTCCATAAATACTAAGTATGAAGCTAGGCATAATAGACATGAATGTGAAAATGGAGGCATCTTAGCATGTCTTTGTGTCTCAGTTTGATTGCACATTGTGAGGCCTGGTGGCTCGATACCTTCTCTCCTTGAGTCTTGTGATCACACCAGCCAGTGCAGTGGCTGGTGAAGAAAGCCTGTCCCTGCTGTAAGAGAAACCTGAAGCGAAATGCAAGGCACCAACCTCTTTTAGACTTTGGTGCCAATTTGGAAATTTCCATGCAAATGCTGCTCTGTAAAAATGCAATCTCACATTTACATAGACCTGAGACGGCATCGTGCATGGCTGCAAATACCAAGTAAGGGTGGTGCTGTGGAAAGGGCAATGAAGTCAGGCTGAGACAGTTTTGTTTTGTTTTTTTCTTTAAATTTTTTTTCCTTTTTTTCATTTTTTTTTCCTCTAACCCCAGTTCAGCAAGGGGCTGCCAATGCCATACTCCCACTTCTTTTAGTCCCATACGTCCATTCTCCAGCTGCAGGGCACAAGAATGTGCACACAATTATTCAGGCACAGCATGCTGCAATAGTCCATAAACAGTCTGCCTGCTGGATAAAAAAAAAAAATCAAAGTTTTGGTTAAATCTAAAATGCTTTAATTTTAATTTGGGCAGATCTTTACCGTTATATTGTCACAGGTTGGTTTGTGTGACTACTGAAGATGTAAAAAACTAATGTGTTTTTTCCTGTGCTTGGGGAAATATGGAGCTGGTGTTTTACGCAAAGACCAAATCCTTTGCCTTCCTGAAAAAGCAATGGTGACCACCCAAGTACAGCTTTCCAAATTCTTGCCAGTGTGACCACTGCATGGTAGATACAGAGATAATGCATGATAGAACTCCGAAGTTATTGTGTATTTATTTCCAGTCTGTTTTTTAGGTAGATTCCTATTCCTGAAGACCAAGCTGAAAGGCTGTGTGGAAGAATATCAGTAACTGAATGAGATTACACATTTTTCTGGGTGTTGCCAAGATGCTGGTTATCAATCATACAAGCCAGTTGAATAATATAAAATTCATTACATATTCTTCTGATTTTGGCATTAGTTCTTATTCTTTGACCAGTATTGGAAGGTTATCTAGATTTTCTTACTAGGAGACAATTTTTATTTTAATTTACCAAGCTAAAGGAGCAGAGAAACAAATGTTCTCTCTTCTGTAAAGTCAGTATCAGTTGACAGGCATATGAAGAATGTGGGCACTTCAAGGGAGAAGTTAAAAGTGCAGCAGTAGAAGTGTAGAGGAGAATTTGGGAAGGTAGTGCTGGAAAGCTGGCTTTGCTTTGCCTGGGTGAATGGTACTGAGCAAATCCTGTGGTATGGAGTGTCTGCAACAGCAGCGACAATAGATTAAGGGCCCTGAAGCACATGTGTTCTGGAAGCCTTTTCAGTAACTGGTCTTTTAGGTGTTATTCTACATAATATATGTGTGCACCTTATATGTTTTGGTGTATTAATGTTTACAGATGGATATTCTACATTCCTCTGCATAATCTCGGATGACGTCTACCTCTTTTTTTTTTGGTCTCGTCTGTGGTCTTTTGCCTGCAAACAGAGAAGTTGCTGCTCACTAAACACATGAGGAAAACTTTCATAACTCCATGCCAACTGAGCAACTTGAGGTGCTATTTTGGCCCAAGGCAAACCGAATTAATGAGACTTAAATGCAGAATTTGCTCAGTCGCCCCCCAGGTTCACTGGTACTGAAGAAAGCTCCTGCTGTGATGATGTATTGGAGTCACAGATACCATAAAACGCAGCACACGTTATTCTTTTTTAATCCTCTACTTTCTGGTACTGAATACCACCCTCAGACTACGTTTTCAGTGCTAGCACTCAATCTATTGCAAATAGAAATACAGTTTTCCATTTCAGCAGGTTTCCTTCCTTTTCCTATTTTGTACAATGGATAAGTAACAATGCTGGAAAGAATGCTTGTCAACTTCAATTTCGCCAAGCATGTAAATGTTATAAAAAAGAATCTTTAAAAAAATGCCTAGACAAACCAAAATATTTCCACAATATAAGTAAGATTACAAAGATGAACAAATAATTTACAAATAAACCCTGGTAGCTTGGAGAACCAAAATATTTTGTCATGAGGATCTTCCAAGCGAAAGAGTTCAGAATGAAAAGTAAAACTGCATTCATGCAGACTTCCGTTGTTCAAATAAAAAGGCACGGAAACACACAAGGCAGCCATTGGAGGCTTTCATTAGCTGCTGTTCGTGAAAATACAATGCTCAAGTCCTTTGGAGTCCTTCAGGTCTATGTATCCATGTGGAGCTTTGGGGATTACAATACAGAACCAGAAGTTTGCTCACCTACTTCAGGATTAGAACCTCAGCCAGTGTATGCAGATTTTACTGGGGAAATACCCCTCTGAGTTAGAGGCATTATTTTCTTCACCAAGACAGTTTTGCCAGTGCAACACTAAAATAAATAAAAAAACCTTCATTCTCCAGTTATGGCATATTTCTCTATCGAAATGTAAACCAATTTTACCCCTAATTTAATTTATATGAATATCAGAGCTGATAAGATTTTTTATGCTTTTGATTATACTGATAACAGTAAAGCAAGAAACTTGCATATTGACAGTGTTTGGAATCAGATTAACTAGAAAAATATATTCACAAAGCTGGTTTGTTAAAGAGAAATTTTTTTGCTGCTCTTTTGCGGTAGTTATACATTCATTGGCATTACAATTTCCAGCAATAAACAATGATAATATCTGCATTAACTGTTTGAAAGGAAATAGTAAAGCCAAAATAGGCTGAACTGAGCTGTTCTAACAGACTAAACAAGGAGAAAAGTACAGGTGTGGGGACTGATTCTTTTTTAGTGCCAAACTGGAGATTTTTCATCAAAGATAAATCTCTGTCAGTTATCTCACCCCTGGGAGTCAAATAACTTTTCTTTGTTCAATTTAATAAACTGAATTTTGAAATGTAAGGAGCATTTATCTTTTTGAGTGAAGAGAAATTCTGTATTTCTAGTTGTAATTGTTCTTTCTGGCCTCAGTATTGAAGGTGGTTATAGTTCTATAAAGTGGTGCCATTTTTGCCACTGGTGCTGAGGGAGCCAAAGAGTATAAATCAATTTACAGCCTGTTGAAAAGCGGCGGACAAAATGCACAAACCTTAATTCAAAAGCTGCTTCAGATTATTATTATTCTATGATTAACTAAGGTAGACTTCAACCTTCTTTGAGGTTTCAGTGTTAGCATGATAAAATTCATTGCTTTTAAAAAACTGACTAGTTTCAGTATTTATTCAGTACATTACACATACATGGAACTACACAGCGAGGGGAAGGTCACTCAATTAATCCTTGCTCCAAAGGTGTAAGTGGGTATGATCATATGCAATACAAAACCAATACATATTGATTAGCTTGACAATGCTTCACTGAACAGATGTCTCTTGAAAGGAGAGTGGAAGCAATTTGGTATGGGAGGCCTCCTTTGTCCTCTCTCCTGATGCTAAGGTAAACCAGGACCTGACCAGAGTGTTTCATTCTTACTACGGTATGACAACACCCCTAACTCCAACCTGGCTCAAGCAGTACTGTAAGAGAAAAACCTTTAATGAAGTCCATACATCCCCTGGACCTCCCAAGATGCCTCCGTGTACCCCCGTGCCAATGTGAGGTTGTTCTCGCAGCCTGTGCATGAGTCACTGCTTGGCATACTTAGCTGAACTCCGGAACTGGTTCCTTTCAGGGTCACAAAACGCTCCTACAAAACAGAAATTAATCTGTTTTTCCCCACAAGGACTGTTTGTAGCTCTGGCCAGACCCAAAATCCATGCAGTTAGGCTCACTTAAGCGGACAACCACTGCATATAGGGTCGATTGAATAAGGCAGACCAGTGCTTCTGTGTGCCCAAAGACTTCTCTCGAGAATAAAGAAAAGCCTGTTTCGCGAAGGGCTGAGGCCTTGACGAAGGTTACACAGGGATACATGCTCAACCCTGATGGACATAGCTACTGAAACCAATCTGATCTCACACATCTCAGCTTCCCCTGTGCCTGTGATGGATCCATAGATGTGGAAACAAAACCACCAAGGGATAAAAGCGCGAAAGACATGCATCCCTCATTTTTTTGGAAGGAGGCAGTATCAAGCATGGGGATAATCTGAAATCTTGGTCAGGCAACAACGAATGAATGCAAACAGAGAGAATGCCAAGAGCGGACAGACAATGCAAGGGAATCAGATGTATCAGATGTAGTCACTTTCACGACAAATATCTCAGTTGATGACAATGTCTTGTTCTGGTGAACCTGCACATCTCTGAAGCTGAAGTTTCCTTTTAAGATTTTGTTGTGCTAGCAAAACCTAATGAAGATTTTTGTGAAACACCCTGTCACAGCCTTAGAGAGGCTTTCTGCTGATGTCACCAGGGCCACACCAGTAGGAAACTGGAGGAAAAAGGGACTCAGGTTGCATGTACTTGGGCAGATCCGGGGTGTGGCGACCACAAGTGTTCCTCCTCTACTAACTCCCATAGCCATTTGCTGGTGCATCAGTTAGTAAACCTACTTTAAAACAGATATTGCTCAATGCTTAAGCTTGTGACAATGTTTAGGCTTTTTTTTTGTTCCCCCAAATCCCTAGAACGCAATTTATTGTTGGAAAAGGTGACATTGTTCCATACAATCTCTAGCTGCTGTCTCTGTTGTTTGTCTGTCTTTGTCACTGGGCTGATCAAAGCCTTGACAGCTTCACTGGAAGCATCACCTGTGAGAGTGTCTGGAAATTCTGGTTAACCACAGGGGTGTTTTTGCCCTTTCAGGGCAATGGCAGGAAAGTGAGCTGAGAGAAACTGGAGAGCCAGAATTAACCATTAGGAGGCTCTGTGAATCTTCTGTTGAATACAATGCTGAAGGAGAGTGGGGAGATGGAGTTCAAAAATCATGCAAGACTCTTAGGAGATGCCTGATTCAGCAAAACACAGATTCCTCTGCCTCTACATTCAAGGCTGTCTCATCTTAATGAAGTGGTTAAGCAGGCCCATAATTTTAACTATGACGAATAACCTCATCTTCATTGAGACAACTCATGCCCATGCAGTTGCTTAAATACTTTGCAGGTTGTGAGCCACCTCTCAGTAAAGTGATCTCGTTACTGCATGCTCTCGTATTAAATTCCCAATTTGTGAAGGTAGGTACTTTCAATAATGAACACTCTTGGGGCTGTGTCACATGAGATCTTTTCCCTTTTAAATGCAGATGACAGGTTACTAAAAATGTTTCTCTCCACGTAGCATTTTTTGCAGTGCTGCTATGTGCTGCATATGCCAAAGTTTCCTCTGTGACTGTAAAATATTTTATCTGGTTTAGGTTTATTATCTGGCCCAAGAATAAACAGAAACGCCTTCAGATTTGGTTATTACATTTCACTGAACAATCTTGTGAACGCATTGAACAGATTGACAGTTATCTTCAAATATAATTAGGTATGGTGAACTCAGTCTTTGAAAGTTTATTTTTGTAAAGATGTATTTACTAGCATTCAGTTTCTTTCATACCAAGTATAACACTGACTTCTGCACTCTCACACAATTCTTATTCAGAATTTCAGTGGAACCTTATTGTTGCTGTTAAGTTGTAGCTGTATTTTTTCCAAATCTGTTTTACTCAAAATTCTTCAAAATTCTCTTTGACTGTGTTCTGGATCTGCATTTTTCTGTATAAGCCTAATAGCTGAAATTTCTTTGGGTTCTTCAGTTGCAGAATGAGCACTGATGTCACAGACCAAACACACTGTATTCCTGTTCAGACTGAAGTCTGCAAAGTCAATGTGTTTCTTCAGTGCTAGGAATTTTATGCGTGTTATTCTTCGGTATGAGAAGATAGGGCACCTATCTGCAGCCTGTCACTTTTGAGTCATCACTCATTTTACTCAAATGTTCTTAATGAGGCAAGGTAGTTCACTTTGGTGGGTGATACAGGAGGGATCCTGTATAAATTGGCAAGAAAAAACAGGGTATGAAAACTCAGTCCTATTCCTTAAGTATTAGTCACAGAGAACACGGTTATTTCTCTGCTTTACCTTATCCTTCTGAATTGAATAAGGAACTTAATTCATTACATCTAAATGCCATGCAATTGACCTCTGCCCTCACCCGATATTCCAGGGAAACCATTCCTGCTCCTACAGCAGTGCAGCCGAGACCTGTCTTTGGTGTGGAGCTGCTTCTTAAACGTCGTTTCCTTGTTCCCTCCCTAGGACCAGCAGTGCGCCGGGATGGCCATGGAGCAACTGGGAAATAATTACAAAACACATCACTGAAAAAGAGGACGAGGAAGTGAAATCAGAGGGCTCCGCCGCCCTCCGGGAAAGGGAAAAAATACGTACAAATCCCTGAGCAGATGGTGAGTGTAAACACACCGGAGCGGAGCTGAATTCCTCCCGGGGGGAGCTCGGACTTTCTCGTCTCCGCAGCTCGCCTCTCGCCCGAGGAGGCCGGGGAAGCTGCTCCGCCGGGGGACACACGGACAGACACGCACGGCCAGACACGGGGACGCGCACACAGGGCCAGCCCACCCGCACGGGCGGGGACACGCTCATCATCCCTCGCACACACAGACACACACAGAAAGCGAGGGGGCCCCGCTCCGCGGGGACACGCGCCCCGCACCCGCACACGCGCGGAAGCGCCGCCCCGGACCGCCCCCGCACCCGCACCCCTCCCTCCTCTC